>JAOTOM010004801.1:0-300000 GCA_034440615.1 Ashinkailepas kermadecensis | reverse complement strand
ATGGGATCCGGGCTATGCCAAGAGTGATTTTTAAAAACATACTTGTGCATGGTTGCTAACTGTACAAAAATAACAACTCATGATGATTGGCATGCGATTAAATCAGAATATGCATATTTAAGTTCAGGTATGTTGCCAATTAGCACATCATGCCCTAACACGGAATTAATTGAATGCCGGATGCATTGAATTTGTCACTGAGTTCTACAATGTCATTAGTATGGAAGTTGGGAAATGCACAAAATAGGCATTTGATTGGCAGAAAGGTGACATGGTGGCTAACAAGCATTGATGATTGATATTATACAGATGTTGTTTGGTGTCGATAATTACGACACAGTTGGTGTTTGCATTACTAGTCAGTGGATTTCTTGCTGGTATTGATTACGACTACCTAGAGCTATTGATAATAAGAGCTGTTGATGATAACTACCATGCAACATGCATCAGTGCTCTTTGCATCCAACTTTAATGTTACCTTCAGCTCACATATGCATATATATATGGGCATGTGTGTTTGCATGCATGACATGTCCACTTCAGTCGATGTCCGTGAGAGACTGAAGCAGACACATTGTTACCGCTGGCTGTGGTCGGGGGCCAATCGGGCCGGTCCAGCCGACCAACGGCTGTAGTTGACCAGCTGCAATCGCAGCTGCCGACGCCTCCCATTAACGGGCCGACTGTCAGCGCCGCCCATTACCGGGCCGACTACCGGCGCCGCCCATTATCGAGCCGACTGTCAGCGCCGCCCATTACCGAGCCGACTGTCAGCGCCGCCCATTATCGTGTCGATTGTCAGCGCCGCCCATTACCGAGCCGAATACCGGCGCCGCCCATTAGCGGACCGACTGTCAGCGCCGCCCATTATCGGCCCGACCGTCAGCGCCGCCCATTACCGGGCTGACTACCGGCGCCGCCAATTACCGGACCGACTGTCGGCACCGCCCATTACCGGGCCGACTGTCAGCGCTGCCCATTACCGGACCGACTGTCGGCACCGCCCATTACCGGACCGACTGTCGGCGCCGCCCATTACCGGGCCGACTGTCAGCGCCGCCCATTACCGGGCCGACTACCGGCGCCGCCCATTACCGGGACGACTGTCAGCGCCGCCCGTCAACGCTATATTGTTTGGCAATCAATAAGCAATCCGGTCTGTCCGTCAGTGCCACATCCGCTCGCCTTCAAACATAGCCACCACTGCAGCAGCGGTGGCCGCGCTCCCGGCTGGCCCGGCCCCGGTTCTCGTCCGACTGATGGTCGGATCTTCCGTGAATACCTCTCGCCACCCTCCAGTACACATCGAATGTCTCACTTCTAAATAAATATGCCAACTCATAGCATACCAAATATTTTACGGTGGCATGGTTCAAGAGAAATACGTTGGTACCAGGTTGAACTAAATCGAATCATAATCAGGCCTCGTGTACGGAGCCTGGCAATTGATTTCTTTAAAGAAACTGAGGGAAAATAGGAACACATTACTGGACGTATATATACTGGACGTATACGTAATTAAATTAGCATATTTTCTGAACCCTCTCGATAAGAGAACACGTTTGCAACTGGTGTGATAAAAACTGAACATTTATTTAAAACAAAATATGTCCCGATGCTGGGTATTTCAAGGCACGTTCTGATGACATTGGCAGAATGCATCGTAGTATGGAGATTTATTACGGAACTCCGGGGAAGCTAAATCAGCCATAATTGATTAAGAAAAGTATTTTTTTCTGTACATTTATTCGGGGTTCGTGAACAGTTATTCATAAGTGATTTATACGTAATCCGCCCTGCTCCATCTTCATTAACTTTTCGTCTATGCCTTTCAACGATCTGGAGAAGGCGTTGTAGCTGAGCTTTGTCTTTGGTGACGGCGTTTGGTGTCAGGAGGCCGATCGTCTACCACCATATATGTACATATATATATATATATATATATATATATATATATATATATATATATATATATATATATATATATATATATATATATGTACATATAGGTGGTAGACGATCGGCCTCCACACCAAACGCCTCAAAAGACAAAGCTCAGCTACAACTATATATATATATATATATATATATATATATATATATATATATATATATATATATATATATATATATATTTTTGAGGGTAAAATTCAGTGGCCGATCTCCCCAGAGCTGCTGCCTGTTGGTTGGATCCGGCATTGGAAATGTACGTCAGCCGCGGCAACGAGATACACCCCTGGTGATTCGTGGCAGGGGGAGGGGAGGGGCTACCACCGAGGGATCTTGCTGGCCCATGGCGCCGATCAACATATTGTCGCTTCGATGGAGTGGAAACCGTTGACCATCGATTGCGAAGTGCACGCCCGCCCGATGTAGCAGAGAAGCGGAAGGCACCGGCAGCCGAGCGTACGCTCCAGTGGGCATTTATGTAATACAGAAGTGCATGCTTTCATCATGCTCCATCCGAGCCAATGGTAAGCTAATACCACACTGCCAGTGTAGGCAGTACATGACGTTCAATTTGAGCTTCGAGCTTCAATTCCCGCTAAAACTGGCTCCAGGTCAATTTCGAGGGCCTGCTTTATCGCATCTGTTGACCATGAAGGTCAAGATTAGGGTCAAACGATGGGCAACGCTAGAACGATCAAAGTTCTCAGTAGATTCGGACAAAACAAGCGAAAACGTACGGGCCGTCTCGTCTTCCAGATGACACAATTTTATCTCTATAGCAATTGGTCCTCAAGGTTAAGCTCAAGATGAAACGACGAGGACGCACAGAACAGCGAAAGTTACGCATATATTCGGCCAATACCAGATTCGACGTGCTCCAGTTTCAGGGTGACAGTAATTCTTGACTCGATAGCAGTTGACCTTCAAGGTCAGGCTTAAGGTCAAACGAAGGGGAACGCCAGAACGGTCAAGGTAGATTCGATCAAAACCAATCTCAAAATGTAGGCCGTCTCGTTCTCAAGGGTAAGAGCGATTTTTGTCTCGATAGCACTTGACCTGCAATGTGAAATTCAAGGTCTAACGATGGGAGCGCTAGTACGGCCAAAATTACCAGTAGTAACTACTGGTAACCTTAGCCCTTCTGACCCTCCCCGTCTTTCGATCTTCCACTTTTTTGATGGTCAATTGCTATCAAGATAAAAATATTTGTCGCCCTAGAAGAAGAGGCGGCAAACATTTTGAGATTGGTTGGCTGAACCTATTGGTAACTTAGGGCGTTGCAACACTTATCGTAGCTCGCCTTGAACTTGACCTCGAAGATTAACTGCAATGGAGACAAAATCACTGTCAGCCTGGAACAAGCTGAGGTCTACACTAGGCGGTTTCAGGCGTGCACAAGCGGGAAGTAATCGTCATGACACTCCAATGCGGGGTCAGGCCATAATAACTACGTTGACCCGAAAACTTTTAAACCTGGGATTGGACCAATTTATTATATGAATAAACAAACAGAGTAGGTTCAGTTGCCAAATACGACAAGTTTTTGGACTAGTAACAGCTCGTTTATGCACAAACCCTGAAAATGTGCAACTACATCCGCGCCTGGGACGTCATCTAGTCAGAAATCTGGAGGTCAGACCGAGCGAGTCTGATTTCGGAAGTAAACTCGATGACAACAGCTGTTTGTCGAATTCAGCGGTCTTCAAATGCCAAATTTTCCGAGCACTCGACCACTCTGATCAATATCGCCAGCCAGCTTCAACTGCGGTAAGCGATTGGCCCTTTATGATAGCTATGACGAATTGTAATCCACGTTTAAAAAAATGACGTCATCATTTGTGCTCTGATTGCATCATTTACGGCTGAAATATGCCAGGCAAGCCAACAAAAAAGTTTATCTCAGATGCGCATATTTTGGACGTGTTGCGGTCTTTGGGGTGTTGTAAGCAATTCATTATTTGTTCTTTCTTGCGAATGTGATATTCAAAGACAAGGATCAATCGCCCCCCCCCCACCTAGTAGGGGTTAATCAGGTAAGAGTGCATCGACATTTAAAAACGGGGCATCGTATGGTGCGGTACAGTGGACGCCATTACAACTGCAAACAACCCGCATTGCATCCCGGTGCTTATTGGCCGTCGTGAAACGGACTATAGTGAAGCTGGTTTTGATCGAATAAATAAGTTGTGGCATACTAAGTCACTTGGCATTAAGTTTCACGTTAAAGGTCACGCGCGATCAACCTCTCTGTCACCCTGGAGAAGGAGACGACCTACATGTCGAACCTAGTATTGGCCAAATATGTGAGCAACGTTCGCTGTTTTAGCGCTCCCCGTGGTTTCCCCTTGAGTTTGGCCTTGAAGGTCAAGCGCAACCGATACATAGATCACCACCACCCCGAAACAAGAGACTGCGTTCATTTTCAGACTGGCTTGGTCGAACCTACTGGCAACTTTAGACGTTCTGATATTTCCCGTCGTTTGACCTTGAGATTGGCGTTGAAGGTCAACTTCTACCGGGACAAAGATCAGTTACCTTGAGCAAGACACGCTCTAGGTGTTAATATGAGATTTAGATGAATATATGAGCAACTTTCGCCATTGTGGAGATGCCCGTCATTTCACATTGCGTTTCACCTTGAAGGTCAAGAGCTATGAAGACACAAATATCTGTCGTTCTCGAAGAAAGGAAGGCCTACATGTTGCGACTTTGTTCGAATATGCTGGTAGCTTTGGACGTTAAAGTGTTCGCCGTCGCTTCAAGTTGATTTCGATCTAAATGGTCAACCGGCATGGTAAAACTAACCTTGGACTCGCAACTCGTAAATATAATCATAACTCGACGAGGCTGACTTGGAGCCAATTTTTTGCTGGGAATTGGAAATGGTATTTGAATCTGAATACAAATACGGCTTGAACTTTACAGACGCCAGTACATGTGCAATGGTGCATGTGCATACGTCAGAAGTGCAATGGTGGCTAACACCAGATCGAAGGCCGCATATATGGACATATTACACCTTTGGATTCGTTCTCGATATATTTCTGGATAATGGATGCAAGTGAGCCCGGCCTGTGTACTATGCTAAGATGCTAAGAGTTTCCTTAGCTTGTACAAATTGAAATATAAAAATTGTAGGGTGAGGCCAATGGGGATAGATAGCGACATAGTGGTTGAGGACTGTGATATGGTAGAGTCCCTAAGCATGCAATTTTCATCAGTTTTTACTAACGAGACTTCAGGTACAGGTGAAAACACTGAGATTTACCCTATGGCAGGGGATAAGTTAGAAAATCTTACAATAACCACTAAAATTGTGGAAAACCGCTTGCGAAAAAAAAGAGGAAAAGTTACTGAAAAACATGCGGCAAACCTTAAGGAGGGGATGCAAAAAGACGCGCCCCCGAGACTGGGTGCGGTAAGAGGAAGGAAGCAAAGGGTAGTATTAAATGGATGTAAATATAAATGGAAGGATGTTTTGAGTGGAGCAACACAGGGCTTCGCTCTAGCTCACTGCTCTATATCATCTTTATGAACAACTTTGAGTTCGACTGAGGAATAGGGTGTTTAAATTTGTTGATCCATCACGCTGGTCGAAATGGCTAGCAATAGTGATGAATTTACCAATATTCTAAATTTGGAGGACCTAAAACGTGGGCTGATAAATGGCAGATGTCTTCCAACTGTGGCAAGTGTTAGGCTATGCATCTGGGGTATGGATGTGGGAGATTTAGATATACAATGGAAGGCAGTGAATTTGATGTCATTGAAAATGTAAAATATTTATGCGTAATAACTTCAGGTAATCTTAAGCCGAAAATATTGCAATTCAGCTAGGGATTGGGCAATCAGAATGTTTGGAATTATACTAGGAGTGCGAAATATAAGAGGAAGGAAGTTATCAGAAGGAATATATTTAGCTGATGTGCAGCCTTACTCGGAATATTGTGCACAAGCATGGAGCCCTTACTTAGAAAGAGATAAAGGTACGCTAGAAAGAGTGCAGTGCAAAGCTACTAGGTTAATTGTGGACTAGAAGTGGACAAAGAAACATATGGTATGGAGAGAGGTTTATGAGTGAAAGAGATTAAGGGGTGATAGGATTTAAATTTTTAATATCAGAAGTGGGTTAGGTAATGCCAACCTGAATGATGCTCTTCTATTTAGTGCATCCGATAGGGAACATCAATACAGGTTAGACAAGTCAAAGTGTAGGACAGTTAAACGCCAACAAGTTCTCAGTTAAAGGGTGGTTGATCAATGGAATGGGCTGACCGGTTATGTGCTGTAGAGTCCTTCATTGAATGTATTTAAAAATGGCTTGGAAATATTATTTTGCTCAAATAATCTCATATTGAAATTCTAATGTCTGCGGTGGAACGAAGGGAATTGGGTGGATACATCGGGATTGATGTAGTTGTGTCACGCGCTACTCGATCCACGCGTGCGCCACGCAAGATCGATTGAACATGGCTAGATATGTTGTTATTGGTTATTTCAGTCATAATGAGCAGGAGGTCAAGAGTTATTCTCACAATATTATTAACAATGCTCGGTGTAGTGCTGCATAATCTTCATGCTTGATTATCTTGTTTAGGCTTGTAGTATCCTCCCTTTACAGGCTTAACCCAGATGGCCTCTGTGGCACTTATTTAGCCTGCAAATTTTATGATTTGATGACTGTATGTGCCCTTATTTGATCTTAGAGTCCATTCAGCCAATCCCCAGTATGCAGTGGCAAGAATGTCGCGATGCTAGTGAGCTTACGTGTTTTAGCACAGCACTCACTTAGGTCAAGGCAGGTCAAGTGACAAAAACGCGGAACTTATTGGACAGCTGGACTCGTACTGAGCGCTACGTCTGGATCTGTTCGGCTTACTTTAACGACGGTTGGGGTGGGCAGCTCACATTATGACCTCGAATACCTGATTACACGGGTGCGCTAGGTAGGCTCAATTGAGTTCAAGTGCTATGGCCGCAAATCTATCTCACCAACTACCAAGCGTACCTGACAGAAGACGAGGCATATTCAAAAATGTAGAATATGCACGGGAAGTCAAAATAATATTATTATAGCCCTGAGCTATTCCAAACACCGACAAAGTATTGGGCAGTTCCCAGCCCTGTCACTTGCGTTACATATTTATTGATTTGTCATCATCATTCTCAATAATTTCCAACATCATCATTTCATCAAACATGGATATATTATTCTGAGTTCGCTGAACAGCACAGCGAGCTGACTAGGTACGTAGCTGTATGCACATTCCTTTAGCTCCTCCAAAAATGTGGTAAACTGACAGTAAGTAGCTCGGTACTAAAAATGCACGAAGTAAATGTGTCCACAAAATAGCTGCACAATTTCAAAACAATTCAAAGTAAGTAAGCATGTGCAAAATAGTTTGCAACTTGGTAGAACATGAATGGGGATTTTCTCTAGCTACAGGTATGTCTATGTCTTGTCGTGTCGTTCTTCATTGTACAGAGGATAACAATTCTTCAATATTTTTCTCAACACCAAATCTGTATCTAAGACGTAGTGCAAATTTCGTCAGTTTATTATTAATGCCAAGAACACTTCTTTCGTGACAATTATTGTCATGCGTTACAAACCGCTACCAACACAAGTCGCGCTTCACTAACTATGCCAACAACGTCTTCAATTGATAACACTTATCTAACGTACTCAAAAGCATTACCACACACACACCCGTCCAACGTCAAACAAGCACAACTCAAGCCAAATAACATCTTACAGATCATCATACTCCCGCAAGACCGCACAGTGCACAGCATTGTACACATCATGTGCGTCATTGTTGTTTTTCCTCAATCACTGTCCACATAAAGTACCCGTTTGGCTCCAAGCGCTTTCAATTCACCATCACAGCCCACAGCAGTCAGCACTTCAGTGGCACAGTTATGATATTCATGGAAAGCATGCAACCGTCCGTGGGATATGTATATATATATATATATATATATATATATATATACACTTAATTCCCTCGCGGAGCGACTTCAGTATAGTATTTCACAGGATCAAAAGAACCGGCTTTTTGATCGTGTTAGGTATAGTGTAGCAACTCACAATTTCACCCACGAATACCACACACACATCGCATACCACAGGACTCGACCCAGCGGCAGCGGGAGGTCCGCGACAGTGATCTTGACCTGACTTCCTGACCTGACTTGATTACTGACCTGGCTGCGATACTGCAAGCTAAATCACGGGGTATTTCGAGAATGTGTTTTTATCTTACCGTTCACAATAGTAGACAATCTAACCTGAACAAGCCAACGATACTAACCAGCCACAAGGCGAACCGCACGCAGCTGCCAGGCAAGCGACATTAATCACAGATCTACATTTGTTTTTCACCGCCAAGGCAACTGAACGGTCGACATATTTACTTCGTTTACTGAACAGCTGCCTCGCACCACAGCAGCAACTCCCCGACTGCCCGAAGGGGAGGGAAGGGGCTGAGAGGTAGCCTACTGCAAACTCTGAGCATGCTAACAGCCAAGCCTAAGCAGCGCTTCGACAATACATTGGGAGGAAACCATCCCGATGCAGCTCAGCCAACCAGAAGACCGCATTACCGATTACGATATGGCGAGCGAGGTCAGTGTCCAAGACCATCAGGGGAATTCCAGCTCCCAGACGCACCAGACGGCGCAGCGCACCACCACAGCCGCCGCCACAGCCGCCGTCACAGCCGACGCCACAGCCGACGCCACAGCCGACGTCACAGCCGACGTCACAGCCGACGCCACAGCCGACGTCACAGCCGACGTCACAGCCGACGCCACAGCCGACGCCACAGCCGACGTCACAGCCGACGCCACAGCCGACGCCACAGCCGACGTCCAGCCGACGCCACAGCCGACGTCACAGCCGACGCCACAGCCGACGTCACAGCCGACGTCACAGCCGACGCCACAGCCGACGTCACAGCCGACGTCACAGCCGACGCCACAGCCGACGCCACAGCCGACGTCACAGCCGACGCCACAGCCGACGTCACAGCCGACGTCACAGCCGACGCCACAGCCGACGCCACAGCCGACGTCACAGCCGACGCCACAGCCGACGCCACAGCCGACGTCACAGCCGACGCCACAGCCGACGTCACAGCCGACGTCACAGCCGACGCCACAGCCGACGCCACAGCCGACGTCACAGCCGACGCCACAGCCGACGCCACAGCCGACGCCACAGCCGACGTCACAGCCGACGCCACAGCCGACGTCACAGCCGACGTCACAGCCGACGCCACAGCCGACGCCACAGCCTACAGCCGCGGCCACAGTCGACTCCATACCCGCCGTCACAGCCGCCGCCACAGCCGCCGTCACAGCCGCCGCCACAGCCACCGTCACAGCCGCCGCCACAGCCGCCGCCACAGCCGACGCCACAGCCGCCACCACAGCCGACGCCACAGCCGACGTCACAGCCGCCGCCACAGCCGCCGTCACAGCCGCCGCCACAGCCACCGTCACAGCCGCCGCCACAGCCGCCGCCACAGCCGACGCCACAGCTGCCACCACAGCCGACGCCGCAGCCGACGTCACAGCCGCCGCCACAGCCGACTCCACAGCCGCCGTCACAGCCGACTCCACAGCCGACACCACAGCCGCCGCCACAGCCGACGCCACAGCCGACGCCACAGCCGACGCCACAGCCGACACCACAGCCGACGCCACAGCCGACTCCACAGCCGACTCCACAGCCGCCGCCACAGCCGCCGTCACAGCCGACGCCACAGCCGCCGCCACAGCCGACGCCACAGCCGACGCCACAGCCGACGCAACCACAAACGCTGCCGCAGCGCTGGCGGCCGGGCTTCGGCGGGCGGGCCAGGTCCTGCCACCGGCAAGCTGGGTGGTGCCGCCGCACAGAGACGCCGTCAAGGTGCAGGGCAGAGGCATCACCGCACAGAGGCGCCGTCAGGGCACGAGGAAGAGGAATCACCAGGCAGAGGCATCACCGCACAGAGGCGCCGTCAGGGCACGAGGCAGAGGAATCACCAGGCAGAGGCATCACTGCACAGAGGTGCCGTCAGGGCGGGGGAAGAGGAATCATCAGGCATCACCGCATAAAGGCGCCGTTAGGGCACGAGGTAGAGGAATCACCAGGCAGAGGCATCACCGCACAGAGGCGTCGTCAGGGCACGAGGAAGTGCATCGCCAGGCCGCTAAGACACGATGCGGGAGCCCCCTGACCGCCGTAGCGCCGAGCAGACACCCGCTGGCGGAGCGCTCTTGATGATGACGTCCAGCTGCTGTTGTGAGCACACTCGCGTGGACGGCAAGTCCTTGGTTCCCTTGAAGCATGGGACGCCACCTTTAGTGAAGACCGCCGATGTCGTGTCTCCTCGTTTAATCTGTAACACCCTCATTTGAATATCTCTCTTCGGCTTCGTTGGCGACCCGCCGACACGCGGGGCACGCTCCTGCGTGCCGAGCTGGATCCAACGTTCGTCAGTCGCGCAGCGCATACTGCGACCGACGGACGCATAGATGACTGTGTTGCCGCCTTCAGTCGATGGATGACCATGAAATCCAGACGCGTTTGTTCGGGAAGATGTCGTTGATGAGTCTGATGGTCATGGACTCAATGTGCTCTCCCTCTCTCCCTCGCCTGAGGCGCGAGCTCACCAACAGCTGGGACCTGTAGTACTCGATCTTGCCCATTTGGTCACCTAGTGTCGACTTGATGTTGAGACACTTGCGGCCTGTCTTGCAATTCCTCGATGTGCTTATCTTGGGGCAAATACTTCTGACTCCAGGATCTCGATCAGGATCTCCTATGCTGATGGCTTCCCATCCATTTCGTCCCACAGCCTTGAGACAACGCCCTCAATGAACGCCTCGAACATCTCTCCTATTTGTGCCAGGACTTCGGTACTGGCAGATTCATGTTGCTTCGGGGACAACACACGTTTCTTTTTTTAAACTCCGCCGACTTAGTGACATCTTCCACCGATCTCTGTCGTTTCTTCTCTGGACGAGGCGTCGATGGCGGTCGCGTCCTGGTGGAAGCCTCCTCGGACCACTAAAGGCGGACCCAGGCGCCGACTCCTGGGTGGAGTCCGACATGACGCACCATTAATTGGCCATTGGCCACAAAACACCCTCGATTATCCGTGTGGCACTGTCCGTGCACTGCGCCGCCACATCCCGTGCTGTGGGCTCCGGCTGATACTGCCGGCTCAGTCGCGGATCGCACCCCACGGACGTCTGACAACGCCACATCCGCACGGGTCAGGTCAAACCTGGCCTCGGGGCAGGCGCGCTGGCGACCGTTCACTGGCGAGGTCAGAAACCGACTGTGGCAACAACACTCGTGTTCGGGGGTGGAAATTTCCAAAATGATTGGGGGTGTTAAAAAGAAATGTAATCCGAGTTCTTGCTGGGGTGGCTTTATTGGCCAGGGTTCTATTGTTAAGCAGAGCTTGCTGCGTGAACCCTGGCCCCACCACCCGATCCATGAATTATAGTTCAACGGCATAATTTTGACCAAAAGTTTAACGTGCCGTCAACGCACAGACACGGCCTCCCGCTAGCTCGTCCCCGGCCTTTCGGATCAGTTGCCAGTTGACCCTCCCTAAATGCGAGCGCGTGAAGCGACTCGAACCCTATGTTGTCAGGACAGGGGAGACCAGCGCAGGCCAGCGCTCCAACCAACTGAGCTACCGGGGCTGCAATCGGTTTTTTCATGTCATTATTACCAGCTAACGCCCATGTTAAATCTCTGCACTTGAGGGGGAGGGGAGTATCCCCCAAAAGTATGGACAGTTCTGCCTCTGTTCGTGCTGATGCAAGCCGTCAAACCACGCTGTCAATGGTAAACAAGTTCGAAGAAACTGGTTCTGTGCCCCACAGAAAAGGTAACATTGGAAGGGCGAAAACCGGCCGATCTGAAAACATCAGCAGAGTGCAAAAAGCCGTGTTAAGAAACTCGAGAAGTTTTGTCCCAGAGTGTCACAACAATTACACCTTCGCCGATCAGAGTGTCGCAACAATTGCAACTTCCACGCTCAGCAGTCCACAACATTCTGATAAAGAAATTGCACAACTTCTCCTATAAGATAGAAGTAAAGCAACAACTCACCAAGTCACAGAAGTTTGAAAGACTGAGAATGTATACATGGTTTCAGAGTAAACCCAACGGCAAATCAAATTAGCTACAAGTTTTCAGTTGCGGATCCAGGGAAGGGGCCAACTGTTTTCCCTAGCTTTCTCGGGCAAAACACAAACAAATGTCTAGTTGGAAATAGTCAGATTTATCTTGGACCTTCCCCTCACTTGGACGAATCTAACATAAATTGATGCTGTCAAATGCCTGACAGAAATTCATCTGATTTATGCAACAGCAGGAACTTATGTCATAGGCATGCAGCAGTTTGAAGTTACTTGCTATTAAACAGTTCACAGATATTTGACCGGGTAATTATAGAAAATAGCCGTTTATCAAACAGAATCTAAATTGCTCATGTATATCACACATACCATTGCCTTTATTGACAATTTGGCCTACATTTAAGCTTAAAAAACAATTGCACCAGCTGATATGGCTAAAAAGCATGTCGGTCTTTCGACCTGGCTTCGCTGCATATTTACTGGGCTGAGGCCAGGCCTGGCCACAGCGGACCGACCGGGCCTGGGGTCCGGTCCTCCATATCCTTCCCAGAACATAAGCCTGGGATTCTCCAAAGAAATAACGCTCAATAATCGGAAGACAGAATATGGCAGAATTCTGGAGTGAACTAGGATGGACTTAACAAGGCATGTGTGACAGACGCGCTCCAGATATGTGCAATAAAGTGTATGAAAACTGCTCAGTGAAACATCTAATACAATACAATAATAGCACAAGAATACAATAGAAAGGAATATTAGCTACCCCCACCCACACACTTCGCACATTGCACTCGTGATATTTGTATTCCCAAAAAGACCGCTTGTTTTTGTTTCGACAAGCTACCAGGAAAGCCTGATATTATTTCTCCCTGTCCGAATTGTCATGATTTTTTTTTAACGATATTTTCATTGACCAAGCAAAAGTTCGATAAAAAAATGGATCAGCTTGCAGGAACCTGCAGAAGTTTGGAGTGTTCTTGTACGCGCTATTTTCGGGCGTCGTTTGCTTCATTATGATATGAGTAAATCTGGAGTAGAGTTTCAGAGCTTACAGTTATGGACTACAACCAAACCTCATAGCTTATCAGGAACAAACCAACGGATTGCAAACATGATAACGACAACGGACATCCCCGGGCTTTGTCTTCCTAGGACAACCCTCTGACCTACGCTACATGACTTTTGAAGTCGCAGGAGACGTAAGAAGTCCCATGAAAAGCAGGACGCTGTGTGCGTATTTTGAGCACCGGCAACTTGCGCTCCAATGATGGTGAAGGTTTATAATGTGCACTAACCAATTCTCAGGCCCTTACAGGCTCGGACATGTGTCCATCGAATGTCACTGGATCCATAGTCGAAAATAGGGGCTATATGAGCCAAGGTGTAATGAAGTCAGGGAGTTTGAACATATATTGGTGAACGCTTGGATAAATGTCAAATAAGAAGGTCTAATATCAATTTATATCAATACTGTGCTGGTTAATGAGTGCGATTAAAAAGTGTTAGAAAATCGTAAGCAGACTTCCTAGATCAGTGCCAATCCTGCCATATCCTGACATGATTTATTTTGGTAATACAGTGTGACCAGACATCGAACTATGTACCGGGAAGTACATACATTTTGGTAATACGGCGCGGCCAGACACGGTACGATGTACATATATTCTATGTCCTCAGTTCTTTGTATTTAACCATGGAAAGCGAAGGGAAGTTGTCTAAGATGTCCTGGCAGCCAATCCGCCCTGTACATATGACATCGTAACCAGGGCGTCCTGTATACATGACGTCGCAACGAGGCCGTTCTGTATATGTGACGTAACAAGGGCGAGGCTTGTAAAATATAGCAATATAGCAATGAGCTAGCAATGTTCAAGTTGGTGACCTCACCAAGCATCAGAGGTTCCTTGATGAGGTAGCATTTTAAACTGGGGAAGTTTTTTTCAGGAGGGAGTCTGACGAACATTGGAGGGTCTCGAGCCCTTCCAATGTGTCCGACATCTCGGCTCTGCGTCATAGCCCCGTGATCTGGTCTAATATAAGTATTCTGTCGCGAGATGCAAATTGACAATTCCACGGGTGCCCAGAATCCGGCGAAACTGCAATCCGAAGCTGGAAAGCCGTGGACACAAATCCGCGATGGGGTTAAGATCATTCCCGGACAGAAGCGGTTTAATATGCTTACTCGCCAATGTGTACCTGGTTCGGGCTGCGGTCCATTCTCTTATAATCTCAAGTATCCCATACGTTGCACTTTTATTGCTGATAACTGGAGCAGAAGGTCACCAAGATAGTATGGATTTGCCATGTTCAAAGTTACAAATGGGCACCAGTTAGTAGCAAGCCCAAGCTAGACGTACGTGCTCTCCATACATGGCATGTCAGGTTTGAAATACTCCGCCACGACATCCATAACTCATGATAATCTTTAGAACTGAGGAGACCCAATGCAGGTACAAGCACGCTTTGTGTCAGCCACTTCAAGAACGGTACTATTTGGATTAAGTTCAAATGAGTAGCATCACAGCATAACATCTTCCCTGTAATGAAACGTTTTGAACAGTACCTAGTAAAAACAATTTGACCTTGAAGCGATGTCACACATGGGAATTGCTATCGTCTTGTAGCGAGCAATTGTAGTCTAGTATTCGGCATACAGTTTTTGGTATTAATAATCAGCATTTCGGTTAGCTGTGAAATGCTAGCACGCCGGGCGGTCAGGCCGACTCGAGCGCCGCGCTACATTTAAGGAACTGAATGATCATAAAGCTAATGCAATGCAAGTCCTATTTAATTGAACATGTTCCGGCAGCAGCTTGCCTCGAAGGAGAAAAGCCCGACCAGTAAATTAATGCCAGTCCCGGCCGGCTCGGCTGCCGACCCGGACCAATGCCGCTGCAGCCGGTCGCTCCACTTCTAATGGCTTATGAAAATGCGCGGCGTGCCGGTCGGACCGTTTTCGTCTCTGAAACAGCACCGCCGTCAATTTGGCTGAATGCGCACCGCTGGGCCGCGGCCCGCCCCATCGTCCGCACGCTCTCCATGTGTTGACAGGCGCTTGTGGCGGCCTGGTGCCGGCGCGCCGCCCCGACCATCTGCGGCCCGGTACCGTCGTGGCGGCACGGTACCGCCGGTACCGTCGTGGCGGCCTGGTACCGTCGTGGCGGCACGGTACCGCCGGTACCGTCGTGGCGGCCTGGTGCCGTCGTGGCGGCTCGGTACCGTCGTGGCGGCCCGGCACCGTCAGTACCGTCGTGGTGGCCCGACCATCCACGCGTCGGCGGCCGTCGGCGGCCGATATTGCGTCCCCGGCGAGCAGTGCCGACCACCCGGGCACGCCACTGTTCACCGCACACGGCGCGTCTTTAATTGGCCAGATAACAGCGTCGGCAGCCGGCGTCGCCCGCGCCGCAGCCGCCGCCGAGTGGTGGGCGGCGGTGCCGGAGCTGCCGAACACACCCGGCGCCACACAGCTGGCTGACGGCACCGGCCCACCGGCCCACCGGCCCACCGGCCCACCGACCCACCGGCTCACCGGCCCACCGGCCAACCGGCCCACCGGCCCATCGGCTCACCGGCCCACCGACCCACCGGTCCACCGGCCCACCGGCCCACCGGCCCACCGACCCACCGGCTCACCGGCCCACCGGCCAACCGGCCCACCGGCCCATCGGCTCACCGGCCCACCAGCCCACCGGCCCACCGGTCCACCGGCTCACCGGCCCACCGGCCCACCGGCCCACCGGTCCACCGGTCCACCGGCTCACCGGCCCACCGGCCCACCGGCCCACCGGCCCACCGGCCCACCGGCCCACCGGCCCACCGGCCCACCGGTCCACCGGTCCACCGGCCCACCGGCCCACCGGCCCACCGGCCCACCGACCCACCGGTCCACCGGCCCACCGGCCCACCGGCCCACCGACCCACCGGTCCACCGGCCCACCGGCTCACCGGCCCACCGGCCCACCGGTCCACCGGCCCACCGACCCACCGGTCCACCGGCTCACCGGCCCACCGGCCCACCGACCCACCGGCACACCGGTCCACCAGTACACCGGCCCACCGGCCCATCGGCTCACCGGCCCACCGGCCCACCGGCCCACCGGTCCACCGGCTCACCGGCCCACCGGCTCACCGGGGTGGCAGCAGCCAGTCGCGCCCTGATGAAGGCACGACCGCGCGATATGGCGAGCGCCGTTTGTATCGCACTCCAGCCGGGGAAAATTGAAAGGGAGGTGATATTTTTGCACAGCCGATCGACCGGCAAATTCTGACCAACTGCTGCCCACGTGACGCCGATCGAGGCGTAGGGTTAATGATGGCAGGGGCTCATGTGGCTGAACGGCTAAACGACCCGTCTGCTCGCCGGTGATATTGTATGGATTTGTGTTTTACTATCCGACGTTCATTTCCCTCGGAGATTGTTTGTTGGGGATAAACAGAACCAAAACAGAGCCGCTAGAATAATTAATTTGGTGGGCGTATGCATACCGAATACTGTGCCTGGATTTTCTACGCGGTGGCACGCTCCAACTGTGTTTGATAACTTGGGAGAAAGCAGAATGTGGCCTACTAAACGCATGATGTCAAGCTATTGCCGTGAATATTGCATCCCATGCGTGATAGAATAATCGTACCCAGCACAGGTCCCATTTACTATCGAGGTCATGATCAGAACAAAAATACTGTAATAATATGCTCCCCAAAAGCTCCTTTATCCACCCCTCCCCCCCCCCCCTGCGGTGTACAGCTGCCCTGGTCCGGCTGGTCCCTGCGTGATAGTTAGTAGCATTGCTGTTAGTGGAAAAGTAATATTCGCGGCGTAGCTATTGTCCTCGCTGTTATGCATGTTGTAACTGATGATATGTTTAAGAAAATCAGTTGCCTGTTCTGTAGGTGAAAATTTGGAGGGTTTTAAAGTTACGTACATCGAAATCGGGGTGAGTGTATCGCAACTCGGGACACAATAGGAATTGTGTACCCTATTTGTATATTTGATATGAATATGTGCAGCTAATTTTAAAATTACTGTCGGCTTGCTTGAGGTTTTTTTTGTAAGTACTCTAAACATTCTTGCTGTTGTTGATACATTTGGCCTCCAGATCGAACAGATTCGCCTTCTTTGTATGAGACATGTTTTATACACTGAAGTTCTAGCGTGCAAATATGACCAGCGGCAGTTCCGAGGAGACCAGCTGGGATGTGCAAAAGTTAGGCGTATGAGAATATTGATGTAAATGTATGGAACCCGATGCATCGAGCAAAACACATTGGCATACCTCCAACAAATCTATACAATGCTTGACAATGAACTTCTATAACAAATCACATTTGTAAGCATTTCCTGTTTATTAACGGGTGTGTCACTTTGTTAAGTGGAGCCACTGGCTGCCTAAATCATTGGCCCTGCTATCAGGCTGAAGCTTAACCATTGGTCATATGTGCGTACACCAGATACAAATGGTTTTCACGGTAACTTTCGCCACCAAAAAGGTCACTTGCCCCCACCCCAACCAACTTCACAAAGTGACAACCATGTATATTACTAATCATACTTCATACTCATTCATATTATTTTGCTTATTTATATTTGATCATATCGGTAACGGGCAGTCCGTCATGATTTTTCTTGGCTCCAGCGGAGGCGAAATGCACAATACATGTTCATCATTTACCGTGTCCCTTTGGATGTTTTTAGAAGAAGTAAACTCCACATTAAGAGTAATTTGTATTGCGTGTAAGGAAAATATACGACCTTCAATATACCAGGAGGTGCTGAGTTGACATCAAAAGTAACGATAAAGATCATACTTTATTACTCAACGTTTCGGCCAGGGGCCATCGTCAGGAGTGATGAAAAAAGCTCAAGTTTAAAAATTGAAGAAAAAAAACACGCGGGGAAAAAAGCGTGCAAAAAGACACGTGAAATGCAGAAAAGCCTCCTCAGTGGTGCAGACACTCACGGAAACTCCAAACCAGAAACAAACTATGTTTGCTAAGGAAGTGCGCGGTATTTTGGCTAGCTCGAAGGAGTGGGTTTGAGTGGGTGGAGCGAAGTTGCGCGTCCTTCCTTGTAGCAACTGGGCAACACGCCCACCAGAAGGGGTGAGGGTAGACCGGAGCTATTCTTCCTTCCTCGCAACGTCACGGTAACATGCGCACCGGAGGTGGGGGAGGGTTGTGCAGTGGAGGTATTCCTCATTCCTTGTAACGCCGGGATAACATGTGCACTGGAGGGAGTGGAGGGGGGGAGTTATTCCTCTTTCCTTGTACCATCGGGGTACCACGCGCATCGAAGGTGGAGGGGGAGGTGAAGCGGAGTTAATCCTCTGGCCTGCAACGTCGGCGTAACACACACACCGGAGTTGGGGGGGGGGAGTTATTCCTCCTGTCTGGTATTGTCGGTGTAGCACACGCACCGGAGGCGCGGGGGGTATGGATCGGGGTTATTCCCTCTTTCTTGTAACGTCACGGTAACACGCACACCGGAGGTGGGGGATGGGTTGGGGTTGGGGGGGGGGCGTGGTTATTTCTCCTTTCTTGTAACGTCGGGGTGACGCGCACACCGGAGGTGGGGGTGGGGGTGGGGGTGGGGTGGAAGGTGGAGCGGATTTATTCCTCCTTCCTTGTAACGTCGGGGTGACACGCACACCGGAGGTGGGGGTGGGAGGGGGTGGTGGAGCAGAGTTATTCCTCCTTCCTTGTAGCATTGGGGTAGCACGCGCACAGGAGGTGGGGCTGGGGTGGGGGTATGGAACGAAGTCATTCCTCTTTCCTTGCAACATCGGAGTAGCACACGCCCCGGAGATGGGGTGGGTGGGGAGAGGGTGGTGCAGCGGAGTTATTCCTCTCGCCTAGTAACGTCTGGATAACACGCACACCGGAGGTGGAGAGTCGGAGGTTGGGGGTTGGATCAAAGTTACTTCTCCTTCCTTGTAACGCCAGCGTAACACACGCACCAGAGTGGATGGGGGAGCGGAGTTTGTCCTCCTTCCTCGTAGCGTCCGGGTAACACCTGCACGGGAGTTGCGGGGGGGAGGGGACGGAGTTATTTCCCCTTCCTTGTGGCGACGGGGTAGCACGCGCACCGGAATGGGGTGGAGGGGTGGAGGGGTGGAGGGGTGGAGGGGTGGAGCAGAGTTATTTCTCTTTTCTTGCAATGTCGAGTTCAAACAACCGGGTCGGAGCAAGCATTTTACGTGCATGTTCTGCTTGTTTCCTATACCCTGCTTTGCATTAGAGTGGCTTGCTACTTTTTCCAGTGTTAATGCACTGACTATGTATGCTGTCGGGCATGGGTATTGAGATAGCCCTTCGCCAGCTGATGATTAATGCGGAATATTAATGATACATTCATTGGAAGTCCTGAAATTGCAGATAACCAAAGCACGCGAATTGGCCATAATCACCACAGAAAACAACGAAGCATTCAAGCCAGGTATCTAGCTTCTGCTACTCTTCTGCATGCCGATGCTCCAGTGTCTGGGCTTTACGCGTGTCTGTACGCGGCCGTCGCCTTGTGTACTTTTGGAGGGTATGTAAACGTGCGATGTTGACAATTGTGCCCCTCCAACGTTAACTTGTGCCCACTCAAAGTTCAATCGAAGAGAAAAAACAGAACAAGAAGAATTTGCTCCCCGTGAGCAAATTCTTCCTCAAGAAGCGCAAACAAGACCTTGTCATACTTCGATCTTCAGCCTCCCAGCCGAAATTTTTGCTACATGAACTTGGGGTGCCCAACCAATGGTTTTCATAAAACGGTGCCCCTATCTCTGCACAAAGTTCAAGCTGACTCCTCAGCCAGACTCTTGGCCGTCTCGAAACCTCTGACTAGCACCATCAACCCAGCGACCACAAGCCAGTCTAGGCCTTGTCAGCACATCGAGCAGTTAGCACTCTCGCAGGATCCAGACCGGCACAGAGGTGCCAAACCAGAGGTGGATTGTTCTTCCCATTGCAGCATGGTGCCTACACGGCATGAACAACTGCCTTGGCACACAGGTAGTGGGTGGCACTACCCCGTAACGGCATGCACCACTACCGTAGAACACAGGCAGTAGATCGCACTACCCTGTAACGGCATGGACCACTACCGTAGCGCCCATGTAGTGGGTCGCACTATCCCGTAACGACATGGACCACTACCGTAACGCACGTTAGTGGGTGGCACTACCTCGTAGCGAACTCCCGGCCAGGCGTTTGCCGACTGTTATCTCTCCCCGAGGTATAACCGGCGCTGAGATAGCCCCTCTCGGAAGCGTTTCGCCAGGATGTGGCACGTGCCGAGATCACCGTGACCATCTGCCGTGCTATATGATACCGGCAGGCGACCAGTGTCGACTCGACATCTTGGTGGTGGCTGCCCCGTTACCGGCAGTGTCGTCTCGACATCATCGTGGTGGCTGCCCCGTTACCGGCAGTGTCGACTCGACATTCTCGTGATGGCTGCCCCGTCACCGGCAGTGTCGACTCGACATCCTTGTGGTGGCTGCCCCGTTACCGGCAGTGTCGGCCAGCTGTCTCAGATCTATTGGCTCTACCCACTCCCTATTATGTGGCACCCTTTAGGCGAGGTTAAGCTTGCTGAATACGGGAGCCCCCCTCCCCCCCAAAAAAAACCAGAATGCATGTCGGCGTTGCCTATTGCAATACATCATTGTCCCCTGGCAGAATTAGGCTTGCTCAGTCTCTTGATTATGCAACAGAAGCTGGGAAGTACACTGGGTTGTACCTGGATGTTGAACAACTGAGTAAAAATGGACCGTTAAGTGCGAGGGCCATCCATGAATTACGTAACGTACCTAGGATAGCGTTCACCCCGCCCCTCCGCTTGCGTCGCAACATTTAGTTCAGGTCCCTGCTCGATTAGGCTGGTCTGCCGTGGTTGGTCTAATCTCAGGACATCCCCTCACCTATGATAATATATGACTATGCCAAGTGACCTACGACGTCAGAGGTGGCACAACACAATCTCACTAGCTTTGGACAATGATATGAGAAGGTTAAGCCACCATAGCTTGCATTGTAGTGGTCATAGATATTTTGAATCTAAAAAAGTGGCAACAAAAGTTTACTCTTGCAATTCAAAAGGAATTACAGAGAACGTAAGTCGCCAAGCAAGTGTCATGACAGGACACGTGGGGCTAAGCATTTTTGTTGCAAACACTAGTGGAATGTCGAACATGATGTTTTAAAATGTTGGTGGCTTAGAGAGAGAGAGGGAGAGAGAGAGAGAGAGAGAGAGAGAGAGAGAGAGAGAGAGAGAGAGAGAGAGAGAGAGAGAGAGAGAGAGAGAGAGAGAGAGAGAGAGAGAGAGAGAGAGAGAGAGAGAGAGAGAGAGAGAGAGAGAGAGAGAGAGAAATAGTGAGATTAAAACAGAGGAGCAATCAGCATTCGCCAATAGGTCCACTGAACACGGGGCTGAACAATGGATGGGCAGCAGGCCTCGGTGAGCTGTAAGGGGCTTGATATACAGTGGTCCGCTACGAACTCTTAACGTTAACCGACCAGCCCAGCCTTTTGCGCACTTCGTGGTGTTTGCGGGCTTGCAGACTGTCACGGACATTGGCCGGATCTCACGGGCTGGCGTGGGCTCATGTGGGCCGCTACAAACATACTGGCCGCCGCCGGCTGCCGTGGGCCATGACAGGCTGTCGGAGACTGTGGCGCGTGGCTGAACACAGAGGGCACTTCCCGTCAGCCGGCCAGATAACTCGTTGGCATGCGTCCGCCCCATATACCCCATGATAGCCTGCTATCAGTGTCTGCGGCCACAGTCGCTGCCCCATAGACATCAAGTCGTCCTCTGTCAGAGCCCGAGGCGGGGGTGGGGGTCGGCGGCTGCGGGGCACCACGAATGAGGTCAGGCTCGAGATACTGCTGCAGGCTGCTGAGGCAGATGCCAGCCGGTTATCGGGACAGAAAACTGTCGTGATAGCACACGATCCTAACTAACAGTGGTGTATTTCACCCTGCACCGGATATAGCACACGACCCTAGCTAACAGTGGTGTACTTCACCCTGCACCGGATATAGCACACGACCCTAGCTAACAGTGGTGTACTTCACCCTGTACCGGAGATAGCACACGACCCTAGCTAACAGTGGTGTACTTCACCCTGTACCGGAGATAGCACACGACCCTAGCTAACAGTGGTGTACTTCACCCTGCACCGGAGATAGCACACGACCCTAGCTAACAGTGGTGTACTTCACCCTGCACCGGAGATAGCATACGACCCTAGCTAACAGTGGTGTACTTCACCCTGCACCGGATATAGCACACGACCCTAGCTAACAGTGGTGTACTTCACCCTGTACCGGAGATAGCACACGACCCTAGCTAACAGTGGTGTACTTCACCCTGCACCGGATATAGCACACGACCCTAGCTAACAGTGGTGTACTTCACCCTGCACCGGATATAGCACACGACCCTAGCTAACAGTGGTGTACTTCACCCTGTACCGGAGATAGCACACGACCCTAGCTAACAGTGGTGTACTTCACCCTGTACCGGAGATAGCATACGCCCCTAGCTAACAGTGGTGTACTTCACCCTGTACCGGAGATAGCATACGCCCCTAGCTAACAGTGGTATATTCCCACCCTGCACTGGAGATAGCACACGCCCCTAGCTAACAGTGGTATATTCCCACCCTGCACCGGAGATAGCATACGCCCCTAGCTAACAGTGGTATATTGCACCCTGCACCGGAGATAGCACACGCCCCTAGCTAACAGTGGTGTACTTCACCCTGCACCGGAGATAGCATACGCCCCTAGCTAACAGTGGTGTACTTCACCCTGCACCGGATATAGCACACGACCCTAGCTAACAGTGGTGTACTTCACCCTGTACCGGAGATAGCACACGACCCTAGCTAACAGTGGTGTACTTCACCCTGTACCGGATATAGCACACGACCCTAGCTAACAGTGGTGTACTTCACCCTGCACCGGAGATAGCATACGCCCCTAGCTAACAGTGGTATATTCCCACCCTGCACCTGGAGAGGTCATTCACGCACACGCCCCTAGCTAACAGTGGTGTACTTCACCCTGCACCGGATATATCACACGCTCCTAACTAACAATGGCATACTCGCAGGCATGGATGCAGTTTGAAAATTATTGGTAAGACATTCAATTCACATGTGTTAAGAGGGATCAAGTGAATAGGGCTGGATAGCTAAGGTAGATAGGCATTGATAGGTGTGTGGGATGTTGGTGGATGGTTTCTGTAGGATGTGGTGTTGGTTGGGGTGGGTCTTTTTACCAAGTTTATGGTATCTTCCATTTACAGACTTAACCTGGATGGACCCTTGTGGCTCTTATTAAGTCTAAACACTTTATGACTTTATGACTTCATGAACCATGATAAATTAAGCCGTGCCAATTTCCAGAGGCGTGGACTCATTCAAGATTTTTAAACATTGGGAAACATTTGAAATAAAACAGACATATAACGCAAGCCAGATGATATGGTAATGGGAACGAGAGACAGTTTTTAGACTCCAGTCAGAAAGGTGGTGTTCAGGTGGTACTCAGTAAAGCTGAACATCCTATCCGAATGGTCATGGCTACACATGAAAGCAATCAGATTCGAGAAAACCTGGCTGTTGACATCAATATTTAATTCCAGCACTGCCAACTGCTAAGGCAAACATCAATATTTATATGCATAAAACATCGATGGTACGTTTCATAAATAACGTCAAGGAAGTAATGCAAAATTCGATCGTTTCACGAGCGTGTATAGTTATTTCAGAAGAAATTAAATTTTTTTTTATAGCACACAAAAGTATACTAACACTCACCAATGCCTCTATTAAGATTGACTCTATTGACTCTATGAAATTCACCATTGAATCTATTGAAATGTTATCACAAGCCGACTGAATATTAAATTCGGCTATGTCAAAGATCAGGCTCTTCATATTGAGTGGAATGTGGGGAAACCCATTTTATCAATCCAGCATGAACCGACCAGTGACGTCTTATTTTGTTTCGCAGGGGCTATCTATTACGGGGCTATGGGCTATTCGGGCTAGGGTCGGAAAATTGGGTCCATTTCGAACTTTTTATGCAGTCGGTCAAATTATTCAGCTGCTTGGGGTAATATCATTCCCTCTGAATATTTGGGACGGACATGCCCAGTGGCGGATCTGTGACAAAGTGGCTTATGATCTTTGCGCGACAATTTCTGTGTCGAAAAAAAGAGGAAGAAGCTGAGAGACAGCGCGGGAGATAGAAGAAGAGGTAGAGAAAGAGAGGGACAGCGAGAAAGAAATATTCCTGGTGAACTTAATTTATGGTCATTAACCCTTCCCTGCCGACATGCTGACTGATTTATCAAGAGCTCACTGCGCTCTGTAACCCTTAATAGAATAGATACCCGAATAGATATCACCCATCAGCACCGTCGGGTAGTTACTGCACTGACTCCGTCCCGTGGGTTGCTCCACTGACCCCATCTCGTAGGTTGCTCTACCGACTCCGTCTCGTGGGATGCTCCACTGACTCCATCTCGTAGGTTGCTCTACTGACTCCGTCTCGTAGGTTGCTCCACTGACTCCGTCTCGTAGGTTGCTCCACTGACTCCGTCTCGTGGGTTGCTCCACTGACTCCGTCTCGTGGGTTGCTCCACTGACTCCGTCTCGTAGGTTGCTCTACTGACTCCGTCTCGTGGGTTGCTCCACTGACTCCATCTCGTGGGTTGCTCCACTGACTCCATCTCGTAGGTTGCTCTACTGACTCCGTCTCGTAGGTTGCTCCACTGACTCCGTCTCGTAGGTTGCTCCACTGACTCCGTCTCGTGGGTTGCTCCACTGACTCCATCTCGTAGGTTGCTCTACTGACTCCGTCTCGTAGGTTGCTCTACTGACTCCGTCTCGTGGGTTGCTCCACTGACTCCGTCTCGTAGGTTGCTCTACCGACTCCGTCTCGTGGGATGCTCCACTGACTCCATCTCGTAGGTTGCTCTACTGACTCCATCTCGTAGGTTGCTCCACTGACTCCATCTCGTAGGTTGCTCTACTGACTCCATCTCGTAGGTTGCTCCACTGACTCCGTCCTGGGTTGCTCCACTGACTCTGTCTCGTGGTTGCTCCACTGACTCCATCTCGTAGGTTGCTCTACTGACTCCATCTCGTAGGTTGCTCCACTGACTCCGTCCGTAGATTGCTCCACTGACTCCGTCTCGTAAGTTGCTCCACTGACTCCGTCTGTGGGTTGCTCCACTGACTCCGTCTCGTGGTTGCTCCACTGACTCCATCTCGTAGGTTGCTCTACTGACTCCATCTCGTAGGTTGCTCCACTGACTCCGTCTCGTGGTTGCTCCACTGACTCCATCTCGTAGGTTGCTCCACTGACTCCGTCTCGTGGGTTGCTCCACTGACTCCGTCTCGTGGGTTGCTCCACTGACTCCATCTCGTAGGTTGCTCCACTGACTCCATCTCGTAGGTTGCTCTACTGACTCCATCTCGTAGGTTGCTCCACTGACTCCGCCACGTGGGTTGCTCCACTGACTCCGTCTCGTGCGTTGCTCCACTGACTCCATCTCGTAGGTTGCTCTACTGACTCCATCTCGTAGGTTGCTCTACTGACTCTGTCCCGTGGGTTGCTCCACTGACTCCGTCTCGTAGGTTGCTCCACTGACTCCGTCTCGTGGGTTGCTCCACTGACTCCGTCTCGTGGGTTGCCGCACTGATTCCGCCACGTGGGTTGCTCCACTGACTCAGGTTAATTTAATACGGCCGTGACGTAGGTCCGCCCAGAGCTGTGACACCCAATGGCCTCCACTCGACCAAACAAGCAACTCTTTTGTTACCGTTGGCCGAGAAGCTATCGCGTCGGGCTTCGTGTGACGTCTTCAAATTAATCAACGTCAGGAAGACCACGCCTCCTGACTGTCGCGTGCTCACTTCTGTTGTGAGCCGGCCACTCCAGATGTGGCACTATCGCCGCGGTCCAGTGGCGGTGAGCGCTCCGCTGCAGCGGAGCGCTCACCGCCCGTGACTTATGCGGCGAGCGCGCTGGCCGCATAAGTCACTGGCAAATGTATCATGTGGCGCGACTTTGTGTCGGGCTGGCGCCAGGTCTGGGCGGCACCGCGGGCCTGCGGGGCACGACATGGCACATGTCGTGTAGTGCGGTCACAGGTGACAGTCGGCCGTGTCTGATGTTGCGAGATATCCCGGCGGCCATCAGTTGTGTAGTGCAGTCACAGGTGACAGTCGGCCGTGTCTGATGTTGCGAGATATCCCGGCGGCCATCAGTTGTGTAGTGCGGACGCAGGTGACAGTCGGCCGTGTCTGATGTTGCGAGATATCCCGGCGGCCATCAGTTGTGTAGTGCGGTCACAGGTGACAGTCGGCCGTGTCTGATGTTGCGAGATATCCCGGCGGCCATCAGTTGTGTAGTGCGGTCACAGGTGACAGTCGGCCGTGTCTGATGTTGCGAGATATCCCGGCGGCCCCCTTTTTTTTTTTGGTGCGGTCACAGGTGACAGTCGGCCGTGTCTGATGTCTGCGAGATATCCCGGCGGCCATCAGTTGTGTAGTGCGGTCACAGGTGACAGTCGGCCGTGTCTGATGTTGCGAGATATCCCGGCGGCCATCAGTTGTGTAGTGCGGTCACAGGTGACAGTCGGCCGTGTCTGATGTTGCGAGATATCCCGGCGGCCATCAGTTGTGTAGTGCGGTCACAGGTGACAGTCGGCCGTGTCTGATGTTGCGAGATATCCCGGCGGCCATCAGTTGTGTTAGTGCGTTCAAAGGTGACAGTCGGCCGTGTCTGATGTTGCGAGATATCCCGGCGGCCATCAGTTGTGTAGGTGCGAGGTGACAGTCGGCCGTGTCTGATGTTGCGAGATATCCCGGCGGCCATCAGTTGTGTAGTGCGGTCACAGGTGACAGTCGGCCGTGTCTGATGTTGCGAGATATCCCGGCGGCCATCAGTTGTGTAGTGCGGTCACAGGTGACAGTCGGCCGTGTCTGATGTTGCGAGATATCCCGGCGGCCATCAGTTGTGTAGTGCGGTCACAGGTGACAGTCGGCCGTGTCTGATGTTGCGAGATATCCCGGCGGCCATCAGTTGTGTAGTGCGGTCACAGGTGACAGTCGGCCGTGTCTGATGTTGCGAGATATCCCGGCGGCCATCAGTTGTGTAGTGCGGTCACAGGTGACAGTCGGCCGTGTCTGATGTTTGGGATTTTCCCGGGGGGCTTTTTTTTTTTGTTGCGGTCACAGGTGACAGTCGGCCGTGTCTGATGTTGCGAGATATCCCGGCGGCCATCAGTTGTGTAGTGCGGTCACAGGTGACAGTCGGCCGTGTCTGATGTTGCGAGATATCCCGGCGGCCATCAGTTGTGTAGTGCGGTCACAGGTGACAGTCGGCCGTGTCTGATGTTGCGAGATATCCCGGCGGCCATCAGTTGTGTAGTGCGGTCACAGGTGACAGTCGGCCGTGTCTGATGTTGCGAGATATCCCGGCGGCCATCAGTTGTGTAGTGCGGTCACAGGTGACAGTCGGCCGTGTCTGATGTTGCGAGATATCCCGGCGGCCATCAGTTGTGTAGTGCGGTCACAGGTGACAGTCGGCCGTGTCTGATGTTGCGAGATATCCCGGCGGCCATCAGTTGTGTAGTGCGGTCACAGGTGACAGTCGGCCGTGTCTGATGTTGCGAGATATCCCGGCGGCCATCAGTTGTGTAGTGCGGTCACAGGTGACAGTCGGCCGTGTCTGATGTTGCGAGATATCCCGGCGGCCATCAGTTGTGTAGTGCGGTCACAGGTGACAGTCGGCCGTGTCTGATGTTGCGAGATATCCCGGCGGCCATCAGTTGTGTGGCGTCACAGGTGACAGGTCGGCCGTGTCTGATGTTGCGAGATATCCCGGCGGCCATCAGTTGTGTAGTGCAGTCACAGGTGACAGTCGGCCGTGTCTGATGTTGCGAGATATCCCGGCGGCCATCAGTTGTGTAGTGCAGTGAACCAATTGAGTCGGCGCAGGTGACAGTCGGCCGTGTCTGATGTTGCGAGATATCCCGGCGGCCATCAGTTGTGTAGTGCAGTCACAGGTGACAGTCGGCCGTGTCTGATGTTGCGAGATATCCCGGCGGCCATCAGTTGTGTAGTGCAGTCACAGGTGACAGTCGGCCGTGTCTGATGTTGCGAGATATCCCGGCGGCCATCAGTTGTGTAGTGCGGACGCAGGTGACAGTCGGCCGTGTCTGATGTTGCGAGATATCCCGGCGGCCATCAGTTGTGTAGTGCAGTCACAGGTGACAGTCGGCCGTGTCTGATGTTGCGAGATATCCCGGCGGCCATCAGTTGTGTAGTGCAGTCACAGGTGACAGTCGGCCGTGTCTGATGTTGCGAGATATCCCGGCGGCCATCAGTTGTGTAGTGCGGTCGCAGGTGACAGTCGGCCGTGTCTGATGTTGCGAGATATCCCGGCGGCCATCAGTTGTGTAGTGCAGTCACAGGTGACAGTCGGCCGTGTCTGATGTTGCGAGATATCCCGGCGGCCATCAGTTGTGTAGTGCAGTCACAGGTGACAGTCGGCCGTGTCTGATGTTGCGAGATATCCCGGCGGCCATCAGTTGTGTAGTGCGGTCGCAGGTGACAGTCGGCCGTGTCTGATGTTGCGAGATATCCCGGCGGCCATCAGTTGTGTAGTGCAGTCACAGGTGACAGTCGGCCGTGTCTGATGTTGCGAGATATCCCGGCGGCCATCAGTTGTGTAGTGCAGTCACAGGTGACAGTCGGCCGTGTCTGATGTTGCGAGATATCCCGGCGGCCATCAGTTGTGTAGTGCGGTCGCAGGTGACAGTCGGCCGTGTCTGATGTTGCGAGATATCCCGGCGGCCATCAGTTGTGTAGTGCAGTCACAGGTGACAGTCGGCCGTGTCTGATGTTGCGAGATATCCCGGCGGCCATCAGTTGTGTAGTGCGGTCGCACAGGTGACAGTCGGCCGTGTCTGATGTTGCGAGATATCCCGGCGGCCATCAGTTGTGTAGTGCAGTCGCAGGTGACAGTCGGCCGTGTCTGATGTTGCGAGATATCCCGGCGGCCATCAGTTGTGTAGTGCGGACGCAGGTGACAGTCGGCCGTGTCTGATGTTGCGAGATATCCCCGGCGGCCATCAGTTGTATAGTGCGGACGCAGGTGACAGTCGGCCGTGTCTGATGTTGCGAGATATCCCGGCGGCCATCAGTTGTGTAGTGCAGTCACAGGTGACAGTCGGCCGTGTCTGATGTTGCGAGATATCCCGGCGGCCATCAGTTGTGTAGTGCGGACGCAGGTGACAGTCGGCCGTGTCTGATGTTGCGAGATATCCCGGCGGCCATCAGTTGTGTAGTGCGGACGCAGGTGACAGTCGGCCGTGTCTGATGTTGCGAGATATCCCGGCGGCCATCAGTTGTGTAGTGCAGTCACAGGTGACAGTCGGCCGTGTCTGATGTTGCGAGATATCCCGGCGGCCATCAGTTGTGTAGTGCGGACGCAGGTGACAGTCGGCCGTGTCTGATGTTGCGAGATATCCCGGCGGCCATCAGTTGTGTAGTGCGGACGCAGGTGACAGTCGGCCGTGTCTGATGTTGCGAGATATCCCGGCGGCCATCAGTTGTGTAGTGCAGTCACAGGTGACAGTCGGCCGTGTCTGATGTTGCGAGATATCCCGGCGGCCATCAGTTGTGTAGTGCAGTCACAGGTGACAGTCGGCCGTGTCTGATGTTGCGAGATATCCCCGGCGGCCATCAGTTGTATAGTGCGGACGCAGGTGACAGTCGGCCGTGTCTGATGTTGCGAGATATCCCGGCGGCCATCAGTTGTGTAGTGCGGTCGCAGGTGACAGTCGGCCGTGTCTGATGTTGCGAGATATCCCGGCGGCCATCAGTTGTGTAGTGCGGATCGCAGGTGACAGTCGGCCGTGTCTGATGTTGCGAGATATCCCGGCGGCCATCAGTTGTGTGGCGCGGACGCAGGTGACAGTCGGCCGTGTCTGATGTTGCGAGATATCCCGGCGGCCATCAGTTGTGTAGTGCAGTCACAGGTGACAGTCGGCCGTGTCTGATGTTGCGAGATATCCCGGCGGCCATCAGTTGTGTAGTGCGGTCGCAGGTGACAGTCGGCCGTGTCTGATGTTGCGAGATATCCCGGCGGCCATCAGTTGTGTAGTGCGGACGCAGGTGACAGTCGGCCGTGTCTGATGTTGCGAGATATCCCGGCGGCCATCAGTTGTGTAGTGCAGTACGCAGGTGACAGTCGGCCGTGTCTGATGTCTGATTTGCGAGATATCCCCGGCGGCCATCAGTTGTGTAAGGCGAGGCGGCCATCAGTTGGTGTGCAGGTGACAGTCGGCCGTGTCTGATGTTGCGAGATATCCCGGCGGCCATCAGTTGTGTAGTGCGGACGCAGGTGACAGTCGGCCGTGTCTGATGTTGCGAGATATCCCCGGCGGCCATCAGTTGTGTAGTGCGGACGCAGGTGACAGTCGGCCGTGTCTGATGTTGCGAGATATCCCCGGCGACCGACAGTTGTGTAGTGCGGTTCATCCACAAGCAACATGTGGGCTAGTTTCTGGGGTGCACCATATATACATAATGAGCATGTAGGTATCTCCTATCTAAGCAATAATGAAGCTACCTGTGCAATGGGTGGGTTGCTGAACGTGATTATAGGTAGCATAACCACAACCTCATTGATAACAGTATGCGTGCAGTTATCTAGATTGCATACAAGTTCCATGAGGACTGTGAATTAATAGAACAACGGAATGAATGCAGCTCAAGGTACTTCGGAATGTCTTTGTCATTAAAGGCTAAGGATGCCAGCGATAATGTGTATGATAATGTATTTGCTATTTCATAGCATAACATAATTTTTCAAACAATTAAACAAACTGAACAACAGCTAATCCCAACATTTTTACTATGCAAAGCTGTGGTTGGAAAATAGAAGGAAATATAATTATACGTGTTCCATTTTCGTTTCCACAACGGAAGTTGTACAGCAAATCCATTATCCAATCCGAATCCGTTTATCTTCACCGAACTATATCCCATCGCCCTCCGGATCCAGCGAATACCTGGCGGATATCCACTCCGTGTTATGATCTAATCGGAACGCCTTTACATGAATTTGTAGACATACGTTGGCCGCTCGGCTCCATATTTTGTTGTTATTTGTGTCCCAGCGCGCCTTGGTCAACTCGAGCATTTAATGTCCGCAATTAAATCAGCGTGTACGTAAATAGGATCTCAATCGCGTATTGGTGACACATGCGACAACCGACTGCAGGCCAACGCTCGCGACAGATTATGCAACATAGCTACAGGCATACATCACGGCCAACTTAATCTCAGCAAGAAGACGAATGGTGGTGCGGACTAATCGATGGATGAGCAATCTCCCGAAACTTCCTGGAGCGAAAGACACCCTTCTCTTAATTTTAAACATCGCAAATTGAATAGTACATATATGAAAATGACGAATATACCTGACGGAAATATCTACGTATATATATATATATATATATATAACACGTAGGGAAAGCTCTACCTAATAGTTTTGTCCACGCTGTTTTTATGAACTCAATCTCTGTACAAGAGGTGGGCACTTGAAACTTGGCGAATGGCTCTAGGTTTACTACGGGCAGCTGCAGGGAGTGTTTAGGGAGACACATTCTGCCATACACCACTGGTGTACCGTTCCCGTCGGCCACGTCAGGCATTGACATGATACATTTGGTGTCATGCTGCATGTACAGACAGACAATATGCCCAAGGCGACTATTGATCTTGTTCCTTGACTTCTTGTGGATGATTATATAGCATGTGAGGTAATCCATAGCGTGTCCCAAGAGTCACAGTTGGAGGACTTTTGCATGTTACCATAAGTGGTAAAGTTGCATCAAAAAGTGGTGTATGAGAGCACAGTAGGGAAGACCATGCATTGCATTTGCGACTATTTCTTATAATCAAAGGTAATTACATGGGAATGTCTTCCTTTTCGGACGGCGGTGAGGCACTAATCCAATTTTCCCCTGTCGTCGAAGTTGATGTTTGGATCCGCACCGTTGACGTATTACGTGGACCGTGGAGTATATGTGACACAACTGACGCTCTACTGTATAATTACGAACAGCGGCGGTCCAATGGCGGTGTACAAGTTGAATAATGCGTAAGGCTTCTTTGATGCTGTTTTGAAGGCACCTTGGCTTTTAAGAATTTCACAAGATCAGACGTGTCTCCAGACATTTCATCCTTAAAAAGGTCCTTCACTGCATATCGGATTGCTTGAAACTATATGTTTTATATCACTCTTAGCTTTGTTCTTTTATGCTAAGAAATTCTTTCAAAATACTACCGAATGCTGCCACAAACATCTAGAAATTCTGTTTTTCCTTTCAGGACTTGAATAGCAACGAATTTGGTGCATCATACTATGCGTCTGCTCATGTGAGTAGTTAGTGGTGGGGGTGTGGGCACGGTTAGACTAGCCCACCACCTTTTGGCGGCACCCCCTCTGACTGGAGAGTGGCGTTCCTCTGGTCCTCTGACTGGAAGAATGCGCCCCTGCAAGATGTTCGAATGCGCCCCATCTGACGGGAGAGGGGCGTTCCTTTGGTCCTCTGTTTGGAAGAATGCCCCCTACAAGATGTTCGAATACACCCCATCTGACTGGAGAGAGGCATTCTTCTGGTCCTCTGACTGGAAGAATGCGCCCCTGCAAGATGCACGAGTGCACCACGTCTGACGGGAGAGAGGTGTTCCTCTGGTCCTCTGACTGGAAGAAGGCGTCTCTACAAGACGATCGAGTGCACCCCCTCTGACTGGAGAGAGGCATTCCTCTCGTCCTCTGACAGGAAGAAGGCGCCCCTGCAATATTGTCGAGTGCACCCCTCCCATTTGACATTTTCAGCTGAAGGCGCCCCTCTGGGCACCAAAGGCGTCCACCCAGTGACATCCGACAGCACACACCCTCAATCTATTCTCAGTCAGTGGCGCCACTCCGTGGAAGTGGCGCCCTCCTGAAAATCGTCCCCCACTATTCCTGTCGCTTCGACACCCCTGTGCGTCTGGAGATATTGAGTTATTGGTTTCGAAGCGGGTTCAGTAACATCACTACCAGACATCGATTCGAACCTACGACTGGATCAGGCAATACCATACACACTGGTGCAAAAGCTGAATTCATCACACAATTTGTACATTTGCAAAAATGAATCATTCCAAAAACGTCAAGCTGCATACAGTATACATCGGATATGTCAACTGTTAAGGACAATGCTGTGCTACGTGGCCACTACGTCGCAACCTGGCAACAGGACCAAATATTGACTTCGTTGTTCCACTTAAAAATTGCTCCAATCATACAATAGTTATACATGACATATGCCAGGATACCAGCCGAGATGCATGCCAGGAAACCAGCCCCGATGGGTGCCAGGAAACCAGCCCAGATGTATGCCAAGAAGCCAGCCCAGATGTATAACCAGGAAACTAGCCCAGATGCATGCCAGTAAACTAGCCAAGATGCATGTCAGGAGACCAGCCCAGATATATGCCAGAAAACCAGCCCAGATATATGCCAGGGAACCAGCTAGTTGCACAGTACATCTGCGATGCAAATGGACAATGAGATGCATCAATTACAACCCGGAGCTCCTGAGCGCTGCTGGAAATGCTACATGACTAATGTACAATGCTTGATGCGCAGCCCAATGGCAATGCATGGAAACAATATAAGTAAATCCGCCTGTGACAGCACCAGTCATCTCTGGAAACCTGGCTGGGATAATTAGCGTGCATGAGGTCGCTCCGATCCACATGTCTGTCAGACCAGGGTGATGCCGAGGGCCGGCTGGCCCAGCCCGCTGCCGTACCGTGTCTTTGGGCGGTGAGCCCAGGCGATATATGTTGACGGTGTGAGCCGTCTGGAAGTGAACCATCAGGTCCCACGCGCTGCTGAACGACTCCTTGCAAATGGCGCAGAGCAGCGTCGAGGAGGAGGTGCTGGGGTCTGCAACACGGTCAGGTCGGGTCACGCGAGATCACAGCTGAGGTCAGACAGAAGACGGCAGATGCATAGTCAGACTCTGCGTGTGGTCAGGTCGAGGTCAGGTCGAGGTCAGGTCGAGCGACGAGTAGCAAGGTACAGCATCGACAAATGCATCCGTGTCAGGTGAGATCACAGAGGATCAGAGGATCACAGCTGAAGCCCCGCAGGAGTGCAATGGTGCCTAACTGTCCGAAAGCCTGCCGTGTTCTGATGTGGTGCTCTGGTTAGAGAACTCGCCACGGCTGGGGCTCTAATTGCGATTACTCATTTACTTTAACGTCAGCTATTGAGTATGTCTTTTTCTCCAGGTTTATTCATCGAAACGTTCAATGCCATATGGTAGAGCCCTGTGTCTATGGGATGAGGTGGCGTTCAAAACTGATGGCAGAAAGGACTACAGGTGCTGAATTTCTCAGTCATGTACCTACATAGGACTGTCCATCACACGCACACACACAACTATATATATGCATATATATGATATATATATATATATACATATATATATATATATATATATATATATATATATACATATATATATACATATATATATATACATGTATATATATATATACATGTATGTATATATATATATATATATATATATATATATATATATATATATATCAGCATAATTTATGACATGTCCCAAACCATCCATTATCTCGTGTAAATGTCATTGGGAAAAACGTTCGCATTGTTATTTCGTTACTGCAAACTTCATAGCCCAGCATTCTCCCTGGTAAGCTGCAGCTAATCGCGTATTCCGCACACTGAAAGGAAATGGTTGGTTATTGGTGTTACGACACGAACGTCGACGTCGACTAAACGTCGACCGTTGAGTCATGTAGCGTCGCCAATCTCTCACGCCGATTGGTCGCAGGCGAAGCGTAGCGACAGGTGAGACTCGAACCCACAACCTTTCGATTGTGAGACGAGCATCTTACCCCTAGACCACTCGTCCCCGCTGAAAGGAAATGAATAAGGCCGTGTGCTTGGGCGGAAATTTTCTGATCACTTCCCACATCCCATATTACCGAAATTTCCCACGTTGTCTACGGAGCCCACGCTGGGCCACCGTTCACATCCTTCCACACTGAAGGATGGAGGACGTGTTAGCCCACATCGCACCCCAGGGCACCCCAGCTCAGCGCAGACTCCAGCGCATTGTCGGCCGCCGAAGAGCACGCTCAAAGCAATCAACAATAGTTGGCACATTTGCATCACAACGGCTGGGATGCGCTGCAGGCGATTGGAGATACGGTGGCGGCGACTGCAGCCGAACCATGGCGACAGCCGGGGATACAGAAGCCAGGGATACAGCGGCAGTAGCCGGGGATACAGAAGCAGTAGTCAGGGATACAGCGGCAGTAGCCGGGGATACAGAAGCCAGGGATACAGCAGCAGTAGTCGGGGATACAGAAGCCAGGGATACAGCGGCAGTAGGTGGGATACAGAAGCCAGGGATACAGCCACAGTAGTCAGGATACAGCGACAGTAGCCTGTTATGCAAAAGCTGGGGATACAACGAGAGTAGTCGGAAACACAGCGGCAGTAGTCAGGGACACAGCGGCAGTAGTTCGGGACACAGCGTCAGTAGTCAGGGACACAGCGGCAATAGTCAGGGACACAGCGGCAGTAGTCAGGGACACAGCGGCAGTAGTCGGGGACACAGCGTCAGTAGTCAGGGACACAGCGGCAGTAGTCAGGGACACAGCGGCAGTAGTCAGGGATACAGCCGCAGTAGCCGGCGATACAGCGACAGTAGCCTGGGATACAAAGCCAAGGATACAGCGGCAGTAGTCGGGGACACAGCGGCAGTAGCCGGGGATTCAGCGGCAGTAGCCGGGATACAGAAGCCGAAGATACAGCTGCAGTAGTCGGGGATACAATGACAGTAGCCGGAGATACAGAAGCCGAGGATACAACGACGGCAGCCGGGGATACAGAAGCCGAGGATACAGCTGCAGCAGTCGGGGATGCAGCGCCAGCTATTCCAGGATAAATCGACCAGGCAAAGGGGTGATTGTCCACCCTTATGTCTCAGATTTTGAGCACAATTGGTGTATAGGGTTATCTTGTGCTCTGAATCCACCTGTGCAAATTTTACTTCGATCAGGTCAACGTTTCAAGAGTTATAGCCTGGGGCATTTCTGGAATGTCACTCTGTAAGGTTATGTTCGGTGGCCGATAGCTAAGTTAATTACCAGTCAAAATATAAATATCTAGACATTTTTGAACTCGGAAAGATCCAAGTAATACAATTCTGGCAATATTTGCAGGATGTGATGAATAATAAAAGAGTTACCACATGACCTCAGGTCACATGACCTCCGGTGACCTCGACACCCGTGATTTTTTTAATTGACAGAATGGAAGGACTATGTTTTGGCTTGATATATAGCAAGTAAAAAAGGGCGCTATTCCTATAAATTATCATCTTGAGAGCGCAAACTTTACCCTATTTGAAATGTTTCGAGGATTGAGCTACTAACTCGGCCGTCCCTCTGTCCATTATCGAGATGCAGTTTGATAACACATACCAACGCGTTCTCTGGCATTGTGTGGATGATGGACGGTTTTATAAAGTAGTAATGCACACAGCTGTATAATATTAATATATTTAACGAACGATAACGGGGGAATTCTAGAACAAATCGACCAAGCAAGGGGGTGATTGCCCACCCTCATGCCTCATAATTTGAGCAAATGATTGATGCAAATGGTTATCGTATGCCCTGAACCCTCCTGCTAAAATTTTATTTCGATCAGGTCAGCGGTTCAGGAGTTATAGCCTCGGGTATTTTTGGAAGGTCAGGCTGCCAGGCTACGCTCGGTGGCCGATAACTATGTTAAATATCGTTCAAAATAAAAATGTCCAGACATTTGTGAACTCTTTTTCAATTTTCAAGGAATTCAACCCAATTTTCAAGGAATCCAATTCCGGTAATATTTTTATATGTGATAAATGATTCAAAAGTTACCCCATGACCTCAGGTCACGTGATCTCCGGTGACCTCAATGCCCGTGAAAATTTACTTTTTAAGATTGACACGATGGAAAGACCATATTTTTGCTTGACATATAACGAATAAAAATAATAGCGTATTTGCTACAAATTTTCGTTGGAGAGCGCAACCTTTATCATATGCGAAGATTATCGATAATTGAATTTCTAACTCGGCCAGGCCGGGCTGTCAGCAGAGCCCAAGCCATGAAAGGGCCCCTGACTTGATGGACAGTCCAAGCGTTTGGAAAGGGCAATCCGGCTTTCCGAAAAAGGCCCTGGGTCGTCGAAGAGGGCCCCTGAAATGTCGGAGGGGCCCTAGTTGCCGCAGGGAATCTCGGGACGTCAGAAAGGGCCCTTGGACCGACGGAAGTGGCCCAAGCTGTTGAAAGAGGGCCTCCGGCCTGACAGGGAAGGCCCTGGATCGTTAAGGAGGTCCCCTGCGCCGACGAAGAGGACCCCTAGCCGTTGGAGGACCCGGGCCGTCGAGGAGAGCCCAGAGCCGGCATGATGGGCCCTTGGGCCGATAAGGGCCGGAACCGCACAGGGGCCCCTTGCATGATAGAGGAGGCCCAAGCTTTTGAAGAGGAGATTCCGGCCGGACCGAGAGTGAGCTGAGCCGTGAAAGAGCCTCTGAGCCGACGTGCAGAGCCACTGGGTCGGCTTTGGCTCACGCTTATGGAGAGGGTCTCAGAGCTGACAGCGGGCCTCAGGCCAATAAAGAGACCCCAAGCTTCGGAGACGATCCGGGCTGAAGCGGAGGGTTCCCGGTGCTACATAAAGGGCTCCTTAGCCCACGAAGGGGCTCGGGCTGCTATGCAGTAGTGGCGTTTCCAAGGGGTGAATGGGTTCCCGCTCCTTATCGAGTCCAATGGAGCCCTCCAGGCGACCACCCTGAGGGGCAGACATATAACCGAAGAAATGTTTAAGTACATATACTAGCTTGTGTGGAAAGTAACTTTCAAGCGTGAAGAGGTCCACCTTGAGGGTTAGCAAAGGCCGTGAACACAAGAGAGGACCCGCCCGAGAGCTGGAGTGCCCATACCAGCTGGAAAGAGCAGTCTCAGCTGGAATTAACCCCTAACGGCTGAAGAATAAACAGGCACGTGAGGGTCTAAGAAGGTTGGGATGCTCTTTGGGTCTGAAAGGGCACCTGAGGTATCAACAGGACCCATGCGAGCTGAAGAGGACTAGTGAGGGCCCATCTCAGATCTGAAATTCCAGGGATGAGAGCTAGACAGGACTATTGGGTACTGTGATGAGCCCCTACAAGCAAGAGAGGGCCTTGTGTGAGCAGAGGATCTCCTGAGAGTCAGAGAGAACTGGACTGAGATTCTTCTGATGTTGGGAGCGGCCCCTAATGCATGAACAGGACCACCCGAGAGGAAAAGCTCCCTGCTGGCTAGCAATTGAGGTGAGGAATACCGAGGGCCAGCCTCAGAGCTAGAATGCTCCTGAAACCACGAGAGCTGTCCATAACTTAGAAGGATCCCTTGCAGCATGAGAAGGCCCTTGAGGACGGATAGAGTTCCCTGAGAGCTAAGAAGAGTCCTTAGGTCAATGCTTGTGAGGAATACTGAGGACCAATGTCAGAGCTAGAAAGCCCTTGAAGCTAGAAAGACCGTCAACGACAGGGAAGGGCCCTAACAGCTGGAGAAGACCCATGACGATTGGAAATGGTCACTGAGCGCTAGAGGGGACTGGACTGGGATACCCAAGATGCTTCGAAGGGGTTTCTATGAGCCGGACAGGGCCCCCTGAGATCTGAAGTTTCCCTAAGGGCTAGCGATCGTTGAGAGGAATACTGAGAGCCAATTCCAGAGCTAGAATGTCATTGCCAGCCCGAAAAACTTGAGGAGTAGGGAGGTCCTGTGAGAGCTAGAGCGGACCGGAATGTGATGCTTCTGAGGCTTGGGAGGAATACTGGGACAGAACCACCTAAGAGCTAAGGGGAGTTCCGAGAGCTGGCGATGTTTGCGAGAAATTGTGAGGCCTGTCTCAGAGCTGCTTTGTCACGAAGGAAGAGGTGGAGAAGGTCACTGCGAGCCTCGCAGGTCTCTTTACGAAAGCTCTCGCCGTCAATGGAACACACAAATTTCACAAGTTCTCGCCTGCTGATGTAACGACTGTTTTGGTACCGGTATTGTCGAACAGCGAAGGACGTACCTTGAAAGTGTCACGATAGGTGGACAAAGACAAGCTAGACACGATACAGAAACAATTGGTGCACATATGAAACATGGTTTGTCACCGAAGTTCCTTGCAGGTTTGTGTCTTTGGGCATATAACAAAAAGTTTGGATCTTTTCCATGCCCTCAAATATGCAAATGGTACTGGATGCACTTCTGACGGGGCATGTTTGTGACGTGATGTACCTCTTTATTTCTCAGTTGGATACATGTTTGTTCTAAACATACATAAAAGTCATAAAGTATTAAGGCTTAATAAGGGCCACAGAGGCCCATCTGGGTTAAGCCTATCTAGAAAAGGTACTAGAAATGTACATACTCTCACACCAATCAATCCCTTATCCCAAGTTCCTAGGAAGCTATATACCCCAGCCTATCTAGCACCATTCACTTGCTATTGCATAACACCCTCAACAATTACAAGCTCCTCCCATCATACCCATTGTGCTACCATAGACAATCTCATCAGTATCACATCCCGAAGGAAGGTGCTGAATCCACTGCTAGGCACACCCTATATGAAGTTATAAAGCGTTTAGACTTAATAAGAGACACACTTGCTATTGCATAATACACTCAACAATTACAAACTCCTCCCATCATACCCATTGTGCTACCATAGACAATCTCACCAGTTTCACATCCCGAAGGAAGGTGCTGAATCCACTGCTAGGTACACCCTATATAAAGTTATAAAGCGTTTAGACTTAATAAGAGACTCACTTGCTATTGCATAACACACTCAACAATTACAAACTCCTCCCAACTCCCAACTCCTCCCTGTCGATCAACCCTCCCTGGAATACAGAAAAACAAGCCCCCTAATCTTATAATGATTGTCTATGCCGTTTTTAAAGATGTTCAGTGTGTTGCTACTGACAATGGTTCCTGGCAGCTGGTTCCAGTGTTCTACTACCCTATTGGTGAAGAAAGACTGTCTTAACCTTGTCCTGCTGTGATTAACTTTAATTTTGAATTGATGACCTCTAATTGCATCATTTCTGTTAAATTCAAACATTTCTCTGAGATATCCCTGTTCCTGACCATGAACAAATTTGAAAACCTCGATGAGGTCTCCTCTCAGCCTTCTATATGTAAGTGAAAACATATTCAATTTCTTCAATCTTTCCTCATATGCCAGGTTGCCTATACCATTAACCATTTTTGTTGCCCTCTTTTGCACTCTCTCTAAAAGCCAACAATCCTTCTCATAGCTAGGGGACCAAGCTTGGACACAGTATTCCAAATGTGGCCTGACATATGCACAGTAAAGCTTCCTGATGACCTCCTCACTTTTGTATGACACATTCCTCTGTATTGCCCCAAGCATTCTTGGTGCCTTCTTCCTGGCTTCTTTGGTCTGTTCTGATGCCCCCAATTTTGTGTTAAAATAACACCTTAGTCCTTCTCCTGCTGAGTCACAGATAGTACTTGGCCACCCATCAAGTATGGAGCCTTCATATCCTGCCTACCTACATGCATGACTTTGCACTTATCAAAATTAAACTTCATTTGCCATTTTTCGGACCACTTCACAAGCTCGTCTAAGTCTTTCTGCAGCAAAACCTGCTCATTGTGCCCTGTTATTGCCCTAAAGATCTTCAAATCATCCGCAAATTTCGAAACCTTACTGTTTAGGCCACATTCAATGCTATTCACATATATAGTAAACAATAGTGGCCCCAGTACCGACATCTGGGGGACTCCACTAGGAACATTTTGCCATGATGACTTTGTACCATTTAGCATCACTCTCTGCTGTCTATCTGAAAGCCACAACTCTATCCATTTTACGATGCTACCTGCAATACCATGGACCTGAAGTTGCATCATTAACCGTTTATGGGGTACCTTGTCAAAGGTACCCCATGGCTGTGTAACCATACATGCAATGGCTGTGTAACCATGGTGTATACATTGCCCTCATGAATCCCTACGGATATGCTAGTACAGACATGATTTTAGTAACCCAGATATATCGGCCACTAGCCCAGTGTCCAGCAGCCCAGTAGCGTTGGTTACCAGCGCAGTGTCCAGCAGCCCAGTAGAGTTGGTTACCAGCTCTGTGTTCAGCAGCCTAGTGGTGTCGGTTACCAGCCCAGTGTCTAGCAGCCCAGTAATGTTGATCACGAGCCCAGTGTTCAGCAGTCCAGTAGCGTTGGTTACCAGCGCAGTGTCCAGCAGCCCAGTAGCGTTGGTTACCAGCCCTGTGTTCAGCAGCCTAGTGGTGTCGGTTACCAGCCCGGTGTCTAGCAGCCCAGTAATGTTGATCACGAGCCCAGTGTTCAGCAGTCCAGTAGCTTTGGTCACTAACCCAGTGTCCAGCTGTCCAGTAACGTTGGTCACCAGCCCAGTGTTCAGCAGCCTAGTAGCTTTGGTCACTAACCCAGTGTCCAGCAGTCCAGTAACGTTGGTCACCAGCCCAGTGTTCAGCAGCCCAGTAGCGCTGGTTACCAGCAAGACACCGTTCAGCAGCCCAGTAGCTTTGGTCACTAACCCAGTGTCCAGCAGTCCAGTAACGTTGGCCACCAGCCCAGTGTTCAGCAGCCTAGTGGCCTCGGTGGCATAGTCACGTCCAATATGCATACCAGTCGGCCTCGGTCCATGCCCGTACAATCGGAACGTCACACCAAAACTCGCTGTTCGCCTGGTATTTCCCATTTCCGGCGGAAAGACAATGCTGGCCGGTCCAGAGCGGCGATGTGTTTGCTCGAGCAGAACCGACGAGCTGAGAACAAATGTCGTTCGACCGACGCCAGCCGACCCCGCCCCCTGCTCCTCCCCGTCGAACGAGTCGGCCAAAGGAGACGTGATGAGGGCCGGCGGACGACTGGGCGGGGTGTCCTACACCTCGCGGCCACTTCAGCCTACACTTGACCGCCGATGGGCGCGGCTAATTGCTGAGGAGAGCCGGGACATAGCCGCCGCCGGCCCGGCCCACCATCGATGTGCCGAGTCTCGTGGCCTAGACCGCACCATCTGCGGCTGGAGCCAGCACGGCCGCAGCGCCGCAGCAGTGCCGCCGCAGCAGTGCCGCCGCAGCAGTGTCACCGCAGCAGTGTCACCGCAGCAGTGTCACCGCAGCAGTGCCACCGCAGCAGTGCCACCGCAGCAGTGTTGCCGCAGCAGTGTCACCGCAGCAGTGCCGCCGCAGCGGTACCGCCGCAGCAGTGTCACCGCAGCAGTGCCACCGCAGCAGTGCTACCGCAGCAGTGTCACCGCAGCAGTGTCACCGCAGCAGTGCCACCGCAGCAGTACCACCGCAGCAGTGTCACCGCAGCAGTGCCACCACAGCAGTGTCACCGCAGCAGTGCCGCCGCAGCAGTGTCACCACAGCAGTGTCACCGCAGCAGTGCCGCCGCAGCAGTGTCACCACAGCAGTGCCACCGCAGCAGTACCACCGCAGCAGTGCCACCGCAGCAGTGTCACCGCAGCAGTGCCACCGCAGCAGTGCCGCCGCAGCAGTGCCACCGCAGCAGTGTCACCGCAGCAGTGTCACCGCAGCAGTACCACCGCAGCAGTGCCGCCGCAGCAGTGCCGCCACAGCAGTGCCGCCGCGCCAATTTGAGACAATTTACAGACGTTTCGATGGCTGCGATGATGCGCATGAGCTGCGATAGCAACACTACGTGCTCTGTCGATGCCGGCGATATTGCGGTCGCGTCGGCCGTGGGGCTGTGCACGCAGCGATATCGACCTGAATGCGCCACAGTGTCGCCACAGCCACCGGTGCGTCACTTCTCGCCGTGTCGGCGGCGATAGTGGCGCGGTGACTGATGGTCTCGACGCGAGACCGATGAGGACGGCCAGCCGATACCGACACGCTGGCAGCCTGTCGCCGCCCACGGCACCTTCTCGACGTCTGATGTCGCGAGACTGAGCCGGTCCCATAGGTCCCGCGACCCACTGGACCGGCCAGGACGGGTGACCAGCGCCAACCATGACTGTCCCACAGCCTCCTGCGGTCACTTCAGGCCACTCACGCGACACTGACACCACTGACATCCTCCTTACTGACACCGCCTGGTGGTCACTTCAGGCCACTCACGCGACACTGACACCACTGACAGCCTCCTTACTGACACCGCCTGGTGGTCACTTCAGGCCACTCACGCGACACTGACACCACTGACAGCCTCCTTACTGACACCGCCTGGTGGTCACTTCAGATCACTCACGCGACACTGACACCACTGACATCCTCCTTACTGACACCACCTGGTGGTCACTTCAGGCCACTCACGCGACACTGACACCACTGACAGCCTCCTTACTGACACCACCTGGTGGTCACTTCAGGCCACTCACGCGACACTGACACCACTGACGGCCTCCTTACTGACACCGCCTGGTGGTCACTTCAGGCCACTCACGTGACACTGACACCACTGACAGCCTCCTTACTGACACCACCTGGTGGTCACTTCAGGCCACTCACGTGACACTGACACCACTGACGGCCTCCTTACTGACACCGCCTGGTGGTCACTTCAGGCCACTCACGCGACACTGACACCATTGACAGCCTCCTTACTGACACCGCCTGGTGGTCACTTCAGGCCACTCACGTGACACTGACACCACTGACAGCCTCCTTACTGACACCGCCTGGTGGTCACTTCAGGCCACTCACGTGACACTGACACCACTGACAGCCTCCTTACTGACACCGCCTGGTGGTCACTTCAGGCCACTCACGTGACACTGACACCACTGACAGCCTCCTTACTGACACCACCTGGTGGTCACTTCAGGCCACTCACGTGACACTGACACCATTGACAGCACCGCCAGCTGATCTGCCAAGGGAACTGCCAGCTGGTCCACCAAGGGAACCGTCAGCTGGTCCGCCAAGGGAACCGTCAGCTGGTCCACCAAGGGAACCGTCAGCTGGTCCGCCAAGGGAACCGTCAGCTGGTCCACCAAGGGAACTGTCAGATGGTCCACCAAGGGAACTGCCAGCTGGTCCACCAAGGGAACTGCCAGCTGATCCGCCAAGGGAACCGTCAGCTGGTCCGCCAAGGGAACTGCCAGCTGATCCGCCAAGGGAACCGTCAGCTGGTCCGCCAAGGGAACCGTCAGCTGGTCCACCAAGGGAACTGTCAGATAGTCCACCAAGGGAACTGCCAGCTGGTCCACCAAGGGAACTGTCAGCTGGTCCGCCAAGGGAACTGTCAGATGGTCCACCAAGGGAACTGCCAGCTGGTCCACCGAGGGAACTGCCAGCTGATCCGCCAAGGGAACCGTCAGCTGGTCCGCCAAGGGAACCGTCAGCTGATCCACCAAGGGAACTGCCAGCTGGTCCACCAAGGGAACTGCCAGCTGGTCCACCAAGGGAACTGTCAGATGGGCCACCAAGGGAACTGCCAGCTGGTCCACCAAGGGAACTGCCAGCTGATCCGCCAAGGGAACCGTCAGCTGGTCCGCCAAGGGAACCGTCAGCTGGTCCACCAAGGGAACTGTCAGATGGTCCACCAAGGGAACTGCCAGCTGGTCCACCAAGGGAACTGTCAGCTGGTCCGCCAAGGGAACTGTCAGATGGTCCACCAAGGGAACTGCCAGCTGGTCCACCAAGGGAACTGCCAGCTGATCCGCCAAGGGAACCGTCAGCTGGTCCGCCAAGGGAACCGTCGGCTGGTCCACCAAGGGAACTGCCAGCTGGTCGGCCAACACGGTGGTGAGTGGATTGACCAAGGTAGCATTGCGCTGCTACATCGAGGCCACATATAATAGCTCCGTCAGGACGTTGGTCCCGCAGACCAGTGGCGGCGGCTGCGTCAGCTGCCGCAGCAACTACTGCCACAGCTGCTGTGGAGGTCTGAAGCCCGGCCGGCACCGACGGCTCCACCAAGCCCAACGGTCTGGTTAGAACAACGGGCAGTAGTCACGCCAAGGTAACGACCGCGACAAGGGAAATGATAGGCTGCGATTTCCCCCAGAACGACTGGCCTGAGGAATGTTCGGAATAACAGCCGCCATTACCGCGCTGATGATGCACGGAACCATTTCGCCACTGTTACCATGTGACTTGCTGGTATGGGCGCCATTAGCCCCGCAGATGCTCCAATACTCAGTGGAACACGTAACTGCGAGATCATACTGAAAGCAATCGGTTGTTCGCCGACTAACGAGGTAGATCTAATGAGGTAGTCATGTTTATTTGCATTAAATCACCCCAAGTTGGACGCGCCTTTGATGCGGTGTCGCAGCGATATTCATAAATATGCAGTGGTTTGTTGCCTGCGAAGTCATCTTCAAACTACGGTCAGACTTATAGCCTGCGCGAGCATGAAAACAGGGAGGAGGGGGGCGAAATGGTCCAGAACCAGCGTATCGATAGATAGCCCTGGCATGCTGTCTTTTGCAGGAGCCAGCCCGCGAATAAACACACAGCTTCTTTGGTTTCTCACTGATTAGCTGGATATTTGTTGAGACATGGAATGGCGATTAGGATGCGCTGATGTCGGCGGCAACTTGCGCTTCAACGCTATCGGTGCCGTGAGATATACAAACGCTCAGCATTCGCAAGCACACGGCTCAAACATATAAGCAGTGCATAGCAGTGGAGACTGGTGTGAGACCTGCTCGTACTCAATATATGACAGTGGAAACTGGTGTGAGACCTGCCCGTACTCAATATATGACAGTGGAGACTGGTGTGGGGCCTGCCCGTACTGGCTGTATGGCAGCGGAGACTGGTGTGAGACTTGCCCGTACTCACTGTATGGCAGTGGATACTGGTGTGATACCTGCCCGTACTCAATATATGACAGTGGAAACTGGTGTGAGACCTGCCCGTACTCAATATATGACAGTGGAGACTGGTGTGGGGCCTGCCCGTACTGGCTGTATGGCAGTGGAGACTGGTGTGAGACTTGCCCATACTCACTGTATGGCAGTGGAGACTGGTGTGATACCTGCATGTACTCACTGTATGACAGTGGAGACTGGTGTGAGACCTGCCCGTACTCACTGTATGACAGTGGAGACTGGTGTGAGACCTGCCTGTATTCACTGTATGACAGTGGAGACTGGTGTGAGACCTGCCCGTACTCACTGCTCGTGGCTGACAGCTCGCCGCATTTGCAGGCGAAGCGGAGTTTGCAGGAGCACCGCTTGTGGTCCAGCATGTCCATGACGTCGCCGAACATCTCGCGGCAGTTGCCGCAGATCAGGATGTCGGGACTACCTGCCAGAGCGATCAGTCCGGTCATCTTGGCAGCATCTGGCCTCGCTCACAGCCGAACTGATTCGTTTGTGGTCATTTCAAGTACATGAACGAGTTTTTCCAGTCCAGCACAAAACACCGAACGCCGAACTGTAAGACATCTTCCAGCAGATATCCATGTACAACATGTGTGTTCGATGGGCAAGAAATGGACCATCTCCCACTCAGTTGTTCCCGTATCGGTACTATTCGCACTATCCCAATGGCACTCAGTGGTTTCTGTTTCCGTACTATCCGCGCTGTCCCTCCCCGATGACACATTTCTTTGAGTTTGTTCCAATAATAGTCCCACTGAAGGGTTCGGTGTTTAAAAAAACAAATACTAATGAACGCACACAAAGTCGCATGCGATAAATTTCACAGTTCCTTTCTACATCGGTGCAAGCGCACTCTCACAACCACATCCGCACCATGTTAACTTCAGACCTATTAGTGAAATTCCTCGTTGCCTCACAACAGCAACATAGTTTGTTTTAACTGAATACGTGCTTTCACTATACTCTCAGAGCTACCATCAGTCAACGTGCAATTCAAATGCGTTTTTGTAACTGATCCCTCATAGTTCCACAAACAAGCTTTCACTCTCTTCAACTATGCAGGTGTATTCCTAAAATCTGAAGGTATTGGTGGGCGTAATTAATTTGGCGTTGCGTAGTTAGCGTTGCGTATTTAGTTTTGTTCCTTGCTCTTGTTGCATCAACACAAACTTTTTCCTAGGATGAGCATAACATTTTTGCTTTGATAGGATAATGAATTACGATTAATTTTGCTTGAGTGGGTATCGTCCTATGTGCGGCTTAGATCCCATTATTCGTGGAGTGGATGGAAGTTATATTTCTCCGGTTTCCCCTCCAAACTGAAAGCTTACCGTTCGATTATCGTGCAAGGCAGAGACAACCAGTCGCTGTGACAAAACCTACCCATCTACGTCCTCAAGACAGAGCCCACGAGTCGCTGTGACAAAACCTACCCATCTACGTCCTCAAGACAGAGCCCACGAGTCGCTGTGACAAAACCTACCCATCTACGTCCTCAAGACAGAGCCCACGAGTCGCTTTGACAAAACCTACCCATCTACGTCCTCAAGACAGAGCCCACGAGTCGCTGTGACAAAACCTACCCATCTACGTCCTCAAGACAGAGCCCACGAGTCGCTGTGACAAAACCTACCCATCTACGTCCTCAAGACAGAGCCCACGAGTCGCTGTGACAAAACCTACCCATCTACGTCCTCAAGACAGAGCCCACGAGTCGCTGTGACAAAACCTACCCATCTACGTCCTCAAGACAGAGCCCACGAGTCGCTGTGACAAAACATACCCATCTACGTCCTCAAGACAGAGCCAACGAGTCGCTGTGACAAGCCTACCCATTTACGTCCTCAAGCGTGCACTTCAACAACAGCGCTGGCCCTGACCCGGTCAGCACGGAAGAGACCCAGTATATGTGGCCTATGCTTGCATGTTACATAGGTATATGCCTGCTGGCGTGAAATCGATGTGTGATGGGGTAATGGCAATGACGCTCAAGCCACCCTCGCACAAGGCGCAATGAGGTGATAATTTCGCACCCAACTTGCAAGATTGCCTTGCATTACATGCGAGTCACCCGGGTCCGAGACGCCGTGTACTTGTACTGGCGATATTGCGCTGAGAATCAGTCGGCAAAAGGATGCACCCGCACAGAGATTGCTGTAGTGCTGAGATCACCAGCTGTGACTGTAACTGTGCACTGTGACAAACACACCACTACAAGCAGGGACGGATCCAGGAATGTGCATGGGGTGGGGAGAGGGCAACTCCTTCCTCTAAACAAGTCGTTCCGTTCAACAGGGAACAGTCAAGGCACTCGTACACTAGAACATGCTGAAAGGGGTCTTTCCCGGCCAGAGTGGCGCCACTTTTCCATGGGAGAAGGAGTTGAGGCACATTCCCTCAGTGCCCTTCCTCCTGTATTTTTCCCTGACTATAAGAGGAAACTTAGATCATTAACTGTCTATTTGAATATCTGCATGCCACAAAACTAGCAATAGGCACCACACCACCAACACGCACATCAACTCGCAATGCAGGCCTGCGAAACACTCGTAGGAAACACGAAAATAGCCATCCCCGAATGGCGTCGGACATACATGAGCCGATTTGCTTCCCAGTTGGAAATAAATGGCTACCTATCGGTGCCGTCGGACGTAAATGAGGCGACTTGCTTTTGGAAAATATTATAAAAAGAACACCGTACTAACCCAACTGACAGCCCTGCATGGCATGCTTAGACGAACCCGCTACTAACAACTAACACGCGGCGGCCGGCGTGATAGGCGGTGCGGACAATTACCTCCTTGTTCGCACGGTAAGATCCCTTGGTGCTCTTCGATAAGTGTGAGAGTGAGATAAGAGATAAGGTGCTCTTCGGTGCTCTTCGATGCCAAAATCAATTTTTTGCCACTCTCACCCCCCCCGCCAAAACTACAAATCATTTTCATGAGGAGTAAAGTAAAATTATAACCATTTAGACATCAGAGAGATGTCCACAACCCAGCCCCCGTCTTCAGCACCTAAAATCCCACACAAACTTAACGTCAAATTCCTTTTACGTAAATATCCACTTGCCTGTACCTTGATTGCAAACACTAGCCTTTTTAGACAAGACTGTAACGTACTCGTTCTAAAGGCGGCGCAAATGACCTTTGTGGTTCGGCACGCCTTAAAAAAATCACTCCCCCCATTAACTGTCTAGCCATTTTGCATTGCCGAGGCAAGACGCTTTCTCTGCCTATCTGTATTTCCAAACACATGTAATCCAGCTCCCTGTCTGTATTTCAACTGTGGACTCACAGTGTACCGGTGTGACTGGGCGTGACATGTAATCCAGCTCCCTGTCTGTATTTCAACTGTGGACTCACAGTGTACCGGTGTGACTGGGCGTGACATGTAATCCAGCTCCCTGTCTGTATTTCAACTCTGAACTCACAGTGCACCGGTGTGACTGGGCGTGACATGTAATCCAGCTCCCTGTCTGTATTTCAACTGTGGACTCACAGTGTACCGGTGTGACTGGGCGTGACATGTAATCCAGCTCCCTGTCTGTATTTCAACTGTGGACTCACAGTGTACCGGTGTGACTGGGCGTGACATGTAATCCAGCTCCCTGTCTGTATTTCAACTGTGGACTCACAGTGTACCGGTGTGACTGGGCGTGACATGTAATCCAGCTCCCTGTCTGTATTTCAACTGTGGACTCACAGTGTACCGGTGTGACTGGGCGTGACATGTAATCCAGCTCCCTGTCTGTATTTCAACTGTGGACTCACAGTGCACCGGTGTGACTGGGCGTGACATGTAATCCAGCTCCCTGTCTGTATTTCAACTCTGGACTCACAGTGTACCGGTGTGACTGGGCGTGACATGTAATCCAGCTCCCTGTCTGTATTTCAACTGTGGACTCACAGTGTACCGGTGTGACTGGGCGTGACATGTAATCCAGCTCCCTGTCTGTATTTCAACTGTGGACTCACAGTGTACCGGTGTGACTGGGCGTGACATGTAATCCAGCTCCCTGTCTGTATTTCAACTCTGGACTCACAGTGTACCGGTGTGACTGGGCGTGACATGTAATCCAGCTCCCTGTCTGTATTTCAACTCTGAACTCACAGTGTACCGGTGTGACTGGGCGTGACATGTAATCCAGCTCCCTGTCTGTATTTCAACTCTGAACTCACAGTGCACCGGTGTGACTGGGCGTGACATGTAATCCAGCTCCCTGTCTGTATGTCTCCTGCGGACTGCACCACTGTGCACCGGTGTGACTTGACGTCGCATGTCATGCCACCATTCTTTTCCCGCCACTGTTTCCCGCCATTGTTGTTCAGCATCGCATGGCGTAGCTGTCATGGCGGCAGACGGCGGGTCACGCGCGAGTAATTCGAGTTGAAGGCCCTTGACGCAGCGACAAGGTCAGGCCCACAGGAACATCGGAACCTCAGAGGTCGGGAACTGAATTCACCTGCCGCCATATAGCGCCACCCACCTATGCCACGGGGCTCCTGCACCAGTGCTGCAAATGATGAAAATGAAAACTTAATGGGACTAAGCGACAAACGTTTGCATGCTAAAAAACGATACGTGTCAGGAAGACGAAGCCTCTACTTTGGAAATACAAAAAGGTACGTGCCATTCGAACGAACGCACATGCACCATGCTCATCGACTTTGGGTTGTGGTTGATGGATCAGACGCTGGCAGTGTAGCTGAGAGTCCGTGGGTACGGTACGGTGCTGCTGCACTCTCGGCTACACACAGACTGGCACGCTGTACATCCGGCTCCTGTCCTCTCAGCTACACGACAGACTGACACGCTGTACACCCGGCTCATGTCCCCTCAGCTACACGACAGACTGACACGCTGTACATCCGGCTCATGTCCCCTCAGCTACACGACAGACTGACACGCTGTACATCCGGCTCCTGTCCTCTCAGCTACACGACAGACTGACACGCTGTACACCCGGCTCATGTCCCCTCAGCTACACGACAGACTGACACGCTTTACATCCGGCTCCCGTCCTCTCAGCTACACGACAGACTGACACGCTGTACATCCGGCTCCCGTCCTCTCAGCTACACGACAGACTGACACGCTGTACATCCGGCTCCCGTCCTCTCAGCTACACGACAGACTGACACGCTGTACATCCGGCTCCCGTCCCCTCAGCTACACGACAGACTGACACGCTGTACACCCGGCTCCTGTCCCCTCAGCTACACGACAGACTGACACGCTGTACATCCGGCTCATGTCCCCTCAGCTACACGACAGACTGACACGCTGTACATCCGGCTCATGTCCCCTCAGCTACACGACAGACTGACACGCTGTACACCCGGCTCATATCCCCTCAGCTACACGACAGACTGACACGCTGTACACCCGGCTCATGTCCCCTCAGCTACACGACAGACTGACACGCTGTACATCCGGCTCCCGTCCTCTCAGCTACACGACAGACTGACATGCTGTACACCCGGCTCCTGTCCCCTCAGCTACACGACAGACTGACACGCTGTACACCCGGCTCCTGTCCTCTCAGCTACACGACAGACTGACACGCTGTACACCCGGCTCCTGTCCTCTCAGCTACACGACAGACTGACACGCTGTACACCCGGCTCATGTCCCCTCAGCTACACGACAGACTGACACGCTGTACACCCGGCTCCTGTCCTCTCAGCTACACGACAGACTGACACGCTGTACACCCGGCTCCTGCCCCCTCAGCTGCACGACAGACTGACACGCTGTACACCCGGCTCCTGTCCCCTCAGCTACACGACAGACTGACACGCTGTACACCCGGCTCATGTCCCCTCAGCTACACGACAGACTGACACGCTGTACACCCGGCTCATGTCCCCTCAGCTACACGACAGACTGACACGCTGTACACCCGGCTCATGTCCCCTCAGCTACACGACAGACTGACACGCTGTACACCCGGCTCATGTCCCCTCAGCTACACGACAGACTGACACGCTGTACACCCGGCTCATGTCCCCTCAGCTACACGACAGACTGACACGCTGTACATCCGGCTCCTGTCCCCTCAGCTACACGACAGACTGACACGCTGTACACCCGGCTCCTGTCCCCTCAGCTACACGACAGACTGACACGCTGTACATCCGGCTCCTGTCCTCTCAGCTACACGACAGACTGACACGCTGTACACCCGGCTCCTGTCCTCCTCAGCTACACGACAGACTGACACGCTGTACACCCGGCTCATGTCCCCTCAGCTACACGACAGACTGACACGCTGTACACCCGGCTCCCGTCCCCTCAGCTACACGACAGACTGACACGCTGTACACCCGGCTCCCGTCCTCTCAGCTACACGACAGACTGACACGCTGTACATCCGGCTCCTGTCCTCTCAGCTACACGACAGACTGACACGCTGTACACCCGGCTCCTGTCCTCTCAGCTACACGACAGACTGACACGCTGTACACCCGGCTCATGTCCCCTCAGCTACACGACAGACTGACACGCTGTACATCCGGCTCCTGTCCCCTCAGCTACACGACAGACTGACACGCTGTACACCCGGCTCATGTCCCCTCAGCTACACGACAGACTGACACGCTGTACATCCGGCTCCTGTCCTCTCAGCTACACGACAGACTGACACGCTGTACACCCGGCTCATGTCCCCTCAGCTACATGACAGACTGACACGCTGTACATCCGGCTCCTGTCCTCTCAGCTACACGACAGACTGACACGCTGTACATCCGGCTCCTGTCCCCTCAGCTACACGACAGACTGACACGCTGTACACCCGGCTCATGTCCCCTCAGCTACACGACAGACTGACACGCTGTACATCCGGCTCCCGTCCTCTCAGCTACACGACAGACTGACACGCTGCACACCCGGCTCATGTCCCCTCAGCTACATGACAGACTGACACGCTGTACATCCGGCTCCCGTCCTCTCAGCTACACGACAGACTGACACGCTGCACATCCGGCTGGCACACCTTGGCGACACCGAACTGGATACAAAAACGTGCTTCCCGTGATGAGCAGATGAAGCTATTTCTGGGAGCCGGAACTCATAATTGGCTCAGGTGAACAGAAGGTGACTGCGATGTTGCTGTTTTGCATGAACAGCAGGTGCTGTGCGATGTTGTGGTGTTGCGTTAACAGCAGGTGAATGTGCGATGTTGCTGTGTTGTGCTAGCAACAGGTAACTATGCGATGTTGTCGTGCTATACTACCAGCAGGTGACTGTGCGATGTTGCTGTGTTGTGTTAACAGCAAGTGACTGTGCGATGTTGCTTTGCTGTGCTTGTGGTACATGAATTGCATGCAGATTTGTCCGCTGCAATGTCACCATTGTTAGGTTTTCGGGTTCTCGCCAGTTTGCCATTGTTGGCTTTTGGTGTGAAAGTCTGATTCCACGCGCTCAACATATGCTTGATAAATGTGTCTATGTCACATCACTTGGAATATTTATATCTAACAGTTGGGGTGTGCAACATGTAAATAGGTGAAATTTCCAACTTCTTTCTTTTATTTGGAAGGCCATTCATAAGATGTTCAAGCTGTCCAAATGTTTGCAGTTTAGTGGGAGACAATGTCCAGTATCAAAAGCACGGTATCTACATGCATCCCGACTAGTTACCTCGTGGAACAGAGAGCCCGATGGGCCCCGACTCGACGGAGAACTCAGTGTACTCCAGCTAAGCGGAGAGCCCGGTGGGCTCCGGCTCGACAGATAACTCAATGCACTCTAGCTCAACAGAAAGCCCAGCGGGCTCCGGCTCCACAGGCAACTCAGTGTACTCCGGTTCAAGAGAGAATCCGGCAGGCTCAAGCTGAATAGAGATCCTAGTGTACTTCAACTCAACAGAGCCCAGTCCATTTCGACTCAACAGAGATCCCAGTGTATTTCGATTCGGGAGAGAGCCCAGTGAATCTCGACTCAGCAGAGAGCCCAGTGCAGGGAATGGGTAGTCTGGAGGTACGTTTCCCGTCTCACAATCGAAAGATTGTGGGTTCGAGTCTCACCTGTCGCTACTCTTCGCCCGCGACCAATCGGCGTGAGAGATTGGCGACGCCACATGACTCAACGGTCGACGTGTCGTAAAATCCAATAACCAATAATCTGAGAGCCCAGTGTTTTTCGCCTCACCAGAGAGCCCAGTGTATTTCGACTCAACAGAGAGCTGGGCAGGCTTCAGTCCAACAGAGGACACGGCAGGCTTCGGCTCAACAGAGAGCACGGCAGATGTCAGCTCAGTGGAGGCACTGGCCAAGGCAGCTGACTCCAGAAAAATGTTGTCACACCAGTCATTACTGTAAGCTGAATGGATGGTCTAGTCACCTTTCGACCAGATGATGCCGAAATACATACGACAAGCAGGCGCAATATCACAACTTCCCTACTCTTTCTGCTGGGTCAAGTGCACCAGAAATGCGAGGGCATAGATGTAGCTGCCCGATTCATAAAACTGGTTGGAACCATCCGCCTCATGGCCAGTGATCGATTATCGGTTTTCCATTAGTGCATATTGGTAGTGCTGACTCTCAGACAGCCACACAGCTCGGGTGCCAACTGGAGACTTAATTGGACAGTCACATTTCAGCATAACTGACACTACTGCTGTGCACACAGAGAGCATGCCTGGGGATCGCATGTCTGTACACATGCCGGTGCACAAGGTGACAAGTGCAAACTTGAAAACCGCTCTGCACATTGCGACGTGAACACGACACACATGCCAACGTCATGGAGGAGCCGCAGGTAACAAGCCGCTGCCGAGAGCCACGGAGCCACGGGCGGTGGGGACAACACCAGTCGGGGTCACGGACGGAGGGGACACCAGCCGGGGACTATGGACGGTAGGGGACAACAACTGGGGGACTATGCACGGTGGGGATAACAGCCGGGGGACTATGAACGGTGGGGACAACAGCCGGGGGACTATGAACGGTGGGGACAACAGTCGGGGACTACGAACGATGGGGACAACAGTCGGGGGCCACGGGTGGTGGGGGACAACAGCTGGGGGACTATGAATGGTAGGGGACATCAGTCGGGGGCCTCGGGCGGTGGGGGTAACATTCGGGGTCACGGACGGGGGTGGTGGAGTGGTCCGACTATGGACGGTGAGGACCAGCCTGTAATGAGTGGCTACACAGGTTGAGTGGTCCGACTGTGGACGGTGAGGACCAGCCAGTAATGAGTGGCTACACAGGTGGAGTGGTCCGACTGTGGACGGTGAGGACCAGCCAGTAATGGGTGGCCACACAGGTGGAGTGGTCCGACTATGGACGGTGAGAACCAGCCTGTAATAAGTGGCTACACAGGTGGAGTGGTCCGACTATGGACGGTGAGGACCAGCCAGTAATGAGTGGCCACACAGGTGGAGTGGTCCGACTATGGACGGTGAGAACCAGCCTGTAATAAGTGGCTACACAGGTCGAGTGGTCCGACTATGGACGGTGAGGACCAGCCGGTAATGAGTGGCTACACAGGTTGAGTGGTCCGACTGTGGACGGTGAGGACCAGCCAGTAATGGGTGGCCACACAGGTGGAGTGGTCCGACTATGGACGGTGAGGACCAGCCAGTAATGAGTGGCCACACAGGTGGAGTGGTCCGACTATGGACGGTGAGGACCAGCCAGTAATGAGTGGCTACACAGGTGGAGTGGTCCGACTATGGACGGTGAGGACCAGCCAGTAATGAGTGGCCACACAGGTGGAGTTGTCCGACTATGGACGGTGAGGACCAGCCAGTAATGAGTGGCTACACAGGTGGAGTTGTCCGACAGCGCCCAGTAGCCGCTACCACTCCGTAATGGGACGGTGAGGACCAGCCAGTAATGAGTGGCTACACAGGTGAAGTGGTCCGACTATGGACGGTGAGGACCAGCCAGTAATGAGTGGCTACACAGGTGGAGTGGTCCGACTGTGGACGGTGAGGACCAGCCAGTAATGAGTGGCTACACAGGTGGAGTGGTCCGACTATGGACGGTGAGGACCAGCCAGTAATGAGTGGCCACACAGGTGGAGTTGTCCGACAGCGCCCAGTAGCCGCTACAACTCTGTAATGGGACGGGACGGAGGTTGGATGCCGGATGGTGACATTGTTGGCGGAAGGTCTGTGGACGAATTCCGTGGTGTTCGTCAACAAATGGATGCATTCCATGATGTTCGTCCACAAATGGATGAATTACATGGTGTTCATTCACAAATGGATTAATTACACGGCGTTTGTCCAAAAATGAACTTTAGTTAGTGCACCAGCACGTTGCCGATGGGTATCTTGTTACAGCATCTAGCCACCCCCTGGTAGGCGACTTGTGCTGTAAAAAAAAACTGGATACCAAGGACCAGTTTTCAGTATTTGACATGACACCTACGGGCATTGAGTGGAAGGAAATGAAGAAAAAGTGGCATTTCGCTTCCTCTCCCTTCGGGCGGCCGCTTTAACATGGCGCTATCCACCCCTCGCCATCCGACGAAAGTTGATGTCATCCTAAGGGCAGTGGATACCATCCTAAGGGCAGTGGATACCATCCTAAGGGCGGTGTATACCATCCTAAGGGCAGTGGATGCCACCCTAAGGACAGTGGATACCATCCTAAGGGCAGTGGATACCATCCTAAAGGCAGTGGATGCCACCCTAAGGGCAGTGTATACCATCCTAAGGGCAGTGGATGCCACCCTAAGGGCAGTGGATAGCATCCGATCACGATCGCCGGATCACAGCGAGCGGCAGCGCACCGCCATGATGACATGGCGGATGGTACATTCTCTGCCGTCTGACATGGCGGATGGTACATTATCTGCCGTTTGGCATGGCGTATGGTACATTATCTGCCGGTTCACACGGCGTATGGTACATTCTCTGCCGTTTCACACGACGGATGGTACATTCCATGTCGTTTCACACGACGGATGGTACATTCCATGTCGTTTGACACGGCGGATGGTACATTCTCTGCCGTTTCACACGACGGATGTTACATTCTCTGCCGTTGGACATTGGTGGTGGTGTATTTTTTGCTGCTTGACATGGCTGATAGTGGATCCATGCACATGTTACATGCGCATGGTACAAGAGTGCCAGTGAAGAACTTGTCACATATCTGTTTACTTGCTCGCTGCTCAGATTTTCTTTCCCGCCGCTAACGTGTTCTTGCTCGCTGCTGCTAACCTTACACATACAGGAAAGATCACCGGGATGCGATTCAAAAGGTTTGTATGTGTGTGCGTGTTTCGCAATGCACCATAATTGTATCGCAGATGCATTTCTAGATGGCGCCAGTGATAATCGCCGAAGGAAACATGCATGCATCAGAACAGAACAAGAATTAGGTCAAACGATTAAGCGGCCTTGCTCCCCAGCGTCTTTGCTTCATCTCCACATGCTCAGCGCTACTTTCTTCTCCTGCTGCACATCTTCTTATCTTGTGATGCACGGACGACACCTCAAGATCTTTCCCATTTTCTTTCTTTCTTCATGCATAGCATGTAGTTGCTTAATCACTGCATTCACAGTTTGTGTTTCATATTCAGGATGCGAACGTTCAGTCCTGGGAACTCGGCCTCCTATCCAAACTTGTGTGCCGGCAGGCAGTTTTCTTTTTCGCTTCGTCAATGTCTTTTGCTTGTTTCGTTATTCATGTGTAGGATGACGTCTTCCTCATTCAGCATTGCTGATCCAGAAAGATCTACTGATACGTCTAGGACAAAAGAAAATCTTGGCCTAATCGTTAATTCTGCAAAGAAGCAAAGAGGTGATAAAATTGAAAATAACTTGCAAGTAAACCGATTAAAATAGAGACTGAAATTCAGCACACCTCCGGCCGCATGTGTAGAAAAAAAAACGCTTAACCATCGCCTCGAAGTAATGCTTAACATATCGGTTGTTTAGGACTACGGACCTCGTACCATAACAGAACTCGGTCCAACTTTTAAAACAGCCACGATTTTTTAGCATTACCTTTCGCGGCCCCGGGCTTGAATACTATCTGCCTTTCGGCATGGCTAAAAGTGTATTCTCTGCTGATTGCTATGGTTGATGGTGGAACATTCTCTCTTGCTTGACATATCTGATGGTACATTCTCGGTAGGTCTCTTGATATTTGGTCTTGGTCAGCTCAGGTCAAGTGGTTGATCTATGACGTAATTGCTTGACACTGTTCTTGATCTGCTGTAAGCAGGCCGAGTTTTGGTTCCTGCTCTACTGCAGATAGTGTGCACAGTTCACTGATGAGCTATGCTTCAGATGGTTCCTGACCAGGGTGCCTCACAACTGACATTGTGAAGGTCCATCGGGATCATCGACTTTCAGTGGTCTGATTAATATGTTTGGTTGTGACACAACATGAATTCAAATATATTTACAACCTTAATCCGATTTTAGCCTGTATTGCCTTGGATGCTTAAAGTAAGTCATGTTTATCTTCTGCAAGCGGTTGTATGTACATCGCACTTGTGACCTACGAGAGTATGACCTGACCTGGCCGCTAACTCAGATGGTTTGACCTGGGCTAGCCCACTAAACATGCACATTATGAGATTAAATGTTGTTTCGATAGATCTGCACAAATCTGGGCTACATTCCGGTTCTTAATTATCGACTCTGCCTTAAATACATTCGGTACTGCTGGCTGCTGTATTTCTAGATTAGACGTGACGAATGTTGTTTGCTATTCATTCACAGAGCAAGAATTCACTTACAAGAGCTTGTGGATAGAATACTGGGTGGTAGGGCATGGCTGATATAATACTGGGTGTTAGGGCATGACTGATGGAATACTAGGTGTTAGAGCATGGCTGATATAATACTGGGTGTTCGAACATGGCTGATAGAATACTGGGTGTTAGAGCATGACTGATATAATGCTTAATGTTAGAATATGGCCGAACGCGACGGCGACGGCAGGGAAGGCATGAGGGTAAACTGTCGGAGGTGGAGATCCATGAAGGTAAACTGTTGGAGGTGGAGATCAATGGCGCACTTAGAATGGAAGGAAGCATTTGTCCATTGGCACCAGAGCGCATTGCGGAACAGATACCCGTACTGATATCCGCTTGGTATGAATAACGGGGCGGGTCGGGTGGAGTTTGGTGAATATAAATAGATACAGATTGGATTACGGATGGACGCTCGAAATTTGCCTCGGAAAGACAAATTGACAAAATAAATATATTTTCTTCTGCTTTCCAACAACAAGTTTTCACAGTAAAATGCTGTGATTAGCTGATGCAGATAGTTTTTTTTAAGCAAAACATTTGTTTGGAAAATGATGTGATGTCATTAATAAGCAACTACAGTGCCATACTCATATTTGCAGGCACCCTTAGCCCGCGAGTCACTGAGGGTGATTGTTGTATTGTAATAACAGCCGAATCAATTGAGTCAGCAGCTTGAGACTCTCAGTACCTTCAAATAAACACCTCGGGTATGTTATGTAATAATTACCTCAAAGTCATCTTTGGTCATGTCCTAATAAAGTTACCAAGTTGTTCAGAGGTGCTGTTTTAACGCATCAAACGGTTGCTTTTTATGATATGCAATCAGGCCAATGTATGCTGACAGATCAATACAGATGCGATGGGTGAACCATAGGTCATATTGTCACCGTGAGACTTGACATTTTTGTTCACCGTGAGACACCGTGAGATCAGGCAATTCTGGATCATATTGATATGATTCATTTGATTGAGATATAATGACCGCTTAGGAATGGAAAGACATTCAAGTTGTTACAAAATCGATATATCGGTAGCTAAAAACATCCTTACATATGAGGTCATCATAGGCGAAATATACATATGCCTGTTTTCAGATACAATGCCAGGTCATATTATAATGGCATCACAAACTCGATAACAGGTGCTACTTTTACGACTTGAAACGGTTGCTTGTTGTCATCCGATACAGTCTAACCAAACATACCGGCAGGTCAGTCCAGCTTTAGTTATTCTAGAGATGGCAATGTTACCTGGTCCCAACGCGGGAGGCAATTGTTATTAAGGTGTTTCGAAAATGAGCAAAGCATGTGTCTGTGATGTGTGATATGGCTTAATTGAAAGTATTTTCCCTCGTGACAAATGGGTCCCAGATTCTGAAATAATATGTTCTCTTGAAGACTGGACTCTCGCGACTCCATAGTCCTAGAATATCGATATTGAATGTAAATTTGTCATCAATAATATTCAGAGAAATGCATTCATTTGAAATTCATAGAGCACGCATTAGGACGCGTTAGGACCAACAACGGGCTGAAACTGATCTCAGCAATAATACGCAGACTTCAATGTGTTTGATGGCTAGTGCAAGCACGTTCTGTCACCTCAAAATTGTGATCGACATTGATTGAATAGGATGAATATGCATTGAATGCATTGATGAATGGAAGCAATTCAGCGGATATTGAGGTAGGCGCTCCCAATGGGCCATTCTTTTGGAAGGAGCATTCAACGCCACCGATCTCTCTCGGCAACCAAGGGTAGTTTAGCGAATTTGAAGGAGAAGATATAGGGCAGCCTCGTGTAAGTTTACGTAGTGTGCACTATTGCATTTGGGTGTCAGTAAAGGCGCCACAAGACAAGCTTAATGAGGGCATCTTGAAGCTTTAATATGTTCGTCAATGCGGTAAACGCACCAAGTATTGCGATTTTGGCTGCGATGGTTTTCCACATTGTAGTTAACAATTAACTTGGATCATTCAGATCAAAGTTAACACCATAGTGAAGGTCATGGGCCGGATCAACGAAACCTCACTTTCATTTGAACTCTAGCCAATAAGCCTTGTCAAATACCCTGGACAAATGGTCTCTGATGAGCTGATGGATTAAGCGGAGTTGAAGAGGTGAAAGTCGAATGCGAGATGACTGATGGCGCTTCCCAGATATTTGCCACTGGACACGGAATTATTTTGCCATTTTCTATTTATTTCACAATTGAAAAGTGTACATGATATAAATATATATATATATATATATATATATATATATATATATATATATATATATATATACAGCATGATGAACTGGCCAGAAGGAAGATGTGGGTCAGGAAAGTAAAAGCAGAGAAATGAAGTCCTTCCATGTCCGTCAATGATTCCAGCACGATCAGCTACTTTCAAAGCACCTCAGACGCCTTAGACAATTAGACAGGGTACTGGATCAATATCTGCAGAGCCATCAGTAAGCAGTTTAGCGTATACAAAGAGTCTTCCCACAGAGAACGGGATGATGGCAGATGTGTGCTGGCGTACGCCGATCTTCTGCGCGATGCACAGGAGCATAGGGCTCGTCTTACAAATCTTTACAATTTTTCGCTGTGAAAATCTCAGTTCAGCTCTGAGTGACGTCTTCCGGCAACAGAAAGCATCGCAGCACGAGACCAAGTTTGGTGGTCTGCGGATATAATTACCGACGGCGGCTGTAATCAACGCTACCGTGTTAGCGCCCACGCGCTTTTTTGGAGAGCTATTTCTGTAGAATTGCTGCCAAAGGAACCGTCCGAATGAACAACAAAAGTCTTCTAGGATGTGAGCTAAGTGAAATTCATACCAAGACCCACTTCATGGAGGTACAAGGCTTACGAATCTCTCATCATACACTTAACTTTGTTATACACCTTCGGCTTGCAGTTTTATAAACAACCAAACGAGCGAATCAATAGAAAAACGATGGTGATTACAAATATGTCCGTTTGAAGGAAAAGACACCGGAGGACGGGATATTGAGTTCTAGGGGTCTTCTACCGATAGTGTGTGGCCTCCTTCCCTCCGGATATTGTGATTGGCGTCATTTCATGGTTGCGATCCCCAAAAACTTCGGGGGTGAATGATATTCTTACTAGCATTTCATAAGGACAGCTGCCTCACCCTCTGATGGCTCAGCCCCTGCTAAATTTTGTTCATACAGGTATATAGCACTACAGACAATACCAAAAATGATATTTACATATTTTTATGTTAATAAGCAAAGGTTTTCATGATGTAAATACCCCATATTTATCGTATATTCAGAGTTGATTCGTCTATGTGTGCACTGCTGGGAAAATAATTCAAAACAAAAGTGAAGTCAAGTCAAATGAGGTCAGCTTGCACGAGGTCAGGTCATCTCAGCTCCTTCCTTTTCATCCAATCGTATACCGCACCACCTTGCATTTGCATGTACAGCTTTAGTGCTATGAGATACAAACACAGTCAAAAATGGTCTTAACAATTTTCTCCCATTATTTTCCTCATGACAGTCGTGAAACTGATTTTGCCATTGTGAACAGTTTTAAATTTTGACATCCAAAATGTTCGACTAGACCTGTTATTATTATAATTTGATTCCATTATATTATAATTTCTTGAGCTATTCAGCCTTAAAAACGTTCAGTTAATGGATACATAAAAACGTTCAGCCTTAAAAAATGGATACATAAGTTTTAAGGGGCAGAATCGCAGAAAGTCTAAAATAAAACTACTGTAAAGAGGGTTGGGTTAGAAAGCGAGCTGTTCTCGATGGCCTTACTACCACTGCGAAACACGTACACGAGAGCGCATAACAACTATGCAAACCGTGTCGTCCGACATATAATTCACGCGCATAGGGCATTGAATCACCAAGCATGACCCACGTAAATGCTCGTCCAAACTGCCGATGTACTGCTTCCCGCCTCTCCACAATATCCCGCCACCGCCTGACGTACACGGGGTAGGCAGTGCCGCACAACACATTGGTATGGCGGAACAGTATCTTCGTTCAGGCAGATTGCCAAAATGCACGGGCTGGATGGACACTAGGAATGCCATTATCATTCCGAGCAACATTCGCCAGGTGTAGTCGAGGGAGGCGGCCTTAGTCCTGAAACAGCGAACTTCCCTGATACAATTTTTCTGGCTACTGATCAAAAGTAAGGAAAAGCTAAGAGACAGTAGCGAGATGCTGGTTCAATCCATATTCCATTTATGGCTGCACCCTTGGGACCTAACGTAAGGGACATAAGGGAGACCAGACTATTCCTCCTTCATGTCTATGTTCATCCTCACATTTTGTGATGTCTGAAAACCAAGAAGCCTGAACTCAACACAGCAGCTTGTGATTCTTAATGCGAGCATGGCATTCACACAGATCAATATCGTAATGTGTGGCGTGTGTGACCGAATGGCTAAACGACCTGACCCGCTCTCGAGCAGGAACCATGTGCGAGTCGCAATTTGGGACCAGCATGTCTCCCAGACTATTCCCGGAAGACACAGATCACCAGAAGGGCTCCGAAAACCATTATCTTGCTGGTAACGTCCCCAAACAATTATTATCCTGAAGTCTTGGCCTCGTCAGATGTAAGCTCATTATTAAATTTTTAAGATGGATGTTATAATTCAACCACCAATGAAGCAGCCTGTTCGTCCTTTCCATCATCGTGAAGTCTGGAAGCCCCATGCAGCATACCCCGAAGACGCCCGTAATATTCGATGAAATATAGGTACTGGACCGCATTATGCATACGTCTTTCTCGGGCACTAGGGCTGAAGTTTACTATTTTGTGGAAGTTGGCCACCAATGTGCTTCATACATCAATTAGTCGGTGTGCCGTTTACTGGTGGATGCTGTGACACTGCCTTCGAAGTGTCACATGTGAAGACAAACTGATGCAGCTTGCAATATCCCACTTGCTGAACTTGTAACACGTTGATACTCGTTAGCAGCTGTCACGTGTCTGGGTGAACGCTTTGCTATGTACAACTGAGATTCATTTGGCAGAGTTCGGATGCTGGATACTCTTTCCGACTGGCATGGATTGGTTCCGAGAATGAATTGCATGTCTATCCATGCTTCTGCACAAACATTTTTTTTCACCCATCCTTGACTTGGTATTCAAGGGTTGCCTGAGAGTTGTGCTGCTTGGTAACCCTCGCAATACATGTGTTGAGCTCTGGTGATACAATGTATGTTCCTGCCCGGGGCCACAAAAAGTAATGCTGAAAAACGAGGTTGTTTTGAACGTATGACCGAGTGCTGATTGGGCACGAGTTCCGGAGCTCTAAACAATAGCTCTCAATCGCCGACTAAAAGAAAGCATCAACTTCTAGCAATAGAACAAGAGCGAGGTTAAAATTCCAAGCGGCCTCACTTCCCGGCGTCATTGCTTCACCTTCGCCTGTTCAGCGTTGATTCCCTCTCCTGCTTCACATTTTCTTCTCTTGTGATGCAACGTGGACACTTCAAAATCTTCCCCATGTTTCCTCTACATACACACATAGTACGTAAATGCAGGGATGTAGCTTTGCATGCTTTTCCGAGGGCATTTATCCACCCGCCGCCAAATGTTGGCTTTGCTCTCTCTCCCCCTCCCCAATAATCGAACTTTAACACGAGTCACTATGTTGTATGTCCCCCTCCGTTTTGGCCTACCCACTGCCCTCATGTGTTGTGTCCTCCCAATAATTTTAAGAAACCTACACCTATGCATAGATAACAATCACTGCATTCGATGCTTTGAGTTTCATATCAAAGATGCGACCTTTCAGTCCTGGGCACTCAGCCCCTTTCCCAAGCTTATTTGCCAGTAGGCAGTCTTTTTTGTTTCCTTGTCTTTTCTTAAATGTTTCTTTTGCTTGCTTCATTATTGACACGTAGGGTAGGACGGGAAGGACGACGTCTTCCTCATTCAGGATTGCTAAGTCAGAATGATCTATTGATGTCTTGGATAATGGAAAATATGTGGCGAATCATGACTATTGTAAAGAACTCCGAATCTTTTCCATAACCAGCAATCGGTCTCACGTTCATAACAACCTCGGGCTTTCAACAATATCTTATGAGTCCCCGGGCAGGAATCGTTCTTTCCAGGATGCTGATTAGATGTGAAAAAAACTACTCTGCTCTTTTGCTCGGCATCACCCAGTCATGCGCTTCAATGGACAAGTTTCACGTCATGGGTTTTTGGTTGCCAACAAAACAAAAATCCGCGCAATGTGGTGAGTACAGATGTCATAGCATACCTCCAAGCAGTATTGTGATGGAACAGAGTTGGTAAGATGCCTGCTCCAATTACTACAATATATTGATGATGTCCATGGGGATATTACAAAAAGGGACTGCTATCAAATGACAAATTGCAGGGATTATTTCGCTATGCTCTATGAATTTTAGACAAGGTACACATACTTTCAGGTTGATCTTTACATGGAATGCCAGGCATGTTGTGGAATTGTAATTAGCTTCCTTGCAGGAAGATATATATTGTACATGTGTAGCAGTTCATGCAGTCAATTATCAATAGGTGTAGGCAGACATGATCAGCCACCTGCAGGTGTAGGCTGACGTGATCAATATTATGTAAGTAGGTAGTTGTAGAGCAACATAATCGGTGATCAGTAGGTGTAGGCCAATGTCGTCCAACATCTTCAAGCAGCATTTTGATGATGCAAAGTGAGTAAGATGCCCTCTGCAACTGCTGCCATATTTTATGATATTGATGGACATAATACGAACAGGGATGACAATCAAATATAACATTGAAGTGATTCATTAGCTAGAACTGCTATGGATTTTAGATGGAGGGCAAGGATTGTTTGCTTAATTTGTACATGGAATGTCAGATATATTGTGGAATTTCACTCAGTTTGAGAAAAGCATTACAAGTACGCTACTGCTGGGGTTTCTGCAGTTTCTTTTTTGCAAAATGTATGGGCAGTCTGGCAGTATTGTGCTTTAAGATATTCACGATACAAATTTTGCATGCATTTTACCTATATGAAGTAAAGTGGTTAGGTTTGGCTATGTCAGGTTTGGTTAGGTTTTTTATCTCGTATTTTGTGTTCCATAATTATTTTCTTAAAGAAAGGTTAGACAACTTTACATTGGGTTTAGTTTTTCGAGTGAAATATTTTGAGCAAAAATTGCCGGATTTTTTACCACTTTTTTATTTATTTTTCCATGGGAGGTAAGGTTATGCCAGGCAAGGCTATCCTACATTTCTTCTTTTTCTGCATTATTTTTCTGCCATATTACCCATTTCCAAGCCCATTTTTATTGGTATTTTGCCAGCCAACTGGAAAATATGCACTTGCAGATAAATGAGTGGCCACATCATGTTAATCACAGTCATGAACATTGTGCTGGAAAAAGAAATTCCAAGAATTCAAAAATCATCTTAAAGCACAAATTTGTCAAATGTCTTGCCATCTTCAGCATGTTGCAGTCAGCAGACAATGTCAATTCTCTTCACTTAATGCCAATATGAAAGGGTTATGGACATCCATGTTTCCAACAAGATAGATACTTCCCATCGTTGTAAAAAGTATACTTTTATTCTGTGGGAGTTTTCACAAAAATAGAAGATATAATCCCAGTTTTCAAGCTAAACCTTGATGAGAAAAACCTCAATGCTGACACTTCTGAGGAAAGTACTCTGGATCCAGCCTCCCCCTCATCCTTAGGCATGCCCACGCCTATCAAAATACTCGTACCCATGTCTACCAGTGGTACATATGCATAGAAATGTTCGTCGCAGGAAGCGAGGCCACTGGCAGAGATCAGCGGACTGTCTCGGCGTGCAAAATCGCTCGACAACGTCCTCATCTTCTCGGCCGTCGGGAGGCCGATGAACATTGCTTCTGGCTTACTTGCAGTTGCATTTGTATACCTCGGCACAAATAAGAATAATGGCGTCGTTTTCTACGATACATTTGCCCCTCACGATTGGATGTGATCCAAGCTAAAACTGTCGCGATTATTACGAACTGACAGCGTCGCAAACGGAAGATATAACGGGCGGCAGTCAAGCATCGCTGAACTCTACAGATATGACGTCATATATATTTTGACCAGTCACAAAGCGAGGCATTCTGAAGCGCTTCTTTTAATTATTTAGGTAATTTAGGAGTTTAAAAAATTAATACCACCATCGTCTTTACATTAAAAAATAATTAGTGAAACTTGAAAACAAAACTGTTTGTCCCGACATGAAACTTGTCCATTGTATAATGTATTCAAGTACATTTGGCGACATCTTGTTCACTTCTGCATCCTATTTCTATATTTCAGGATTCAAAAAGATTTATGGTCGGAAATAGTGAAAGGATATTGTTCCAGTATATCGCATGAAATCATTTGCAAAAGCCACCAAACATGACGATGAATATTCATGCTGTAGTGATGCGCCGAAGGAACACCAAACGACAACAATTCTACACTGGTTGGTGCCTCGCTTAAATATCAATCTTGTTTTCCAACGTCCAACTTGTGTTCACTGTGACACCGTTGCTGCACCAGCTGAATGTGAGCCTGACGTAGCAGGGGCTGCACCGGTTGAACGTCAGCCTGATGTGGCAAGGGCTGTAGGTGGAGGACGCTGCTCGTCCACTTCGCTGCGTAGTGGCAGGCTGCACCCGTTGTAGATTGAACATTGCGCCTGTCATCGCTGTGATGGCCATGGCCTTCTGCGTCCGAGCGTGGGCTGTCTAACTCCTACGTGGGCTGTCTAACTCCTACGCTCTGTTCGTCTGAACCTGATGCATATTTGTCCATCATAGACTCCTTGTTTCTGGTGCTGCAAACTGCCAATTGCCATAGCCATCACGTCTGCATGGCTCAGGCCACGTGTACCTAGAACATCTCACTGGAGTTTTGGCTTTCGATAATGCATCCAGACTCATATAGAAGGAGGCCTCCTCCTCCGGCCAAAACGCAGCGTCTTCGCGTCAAGGATGCAAGCGTCGAAAACTCAATCGTTTGGTGACTTCATCGTTCTTAAGCAGATGGCACGGTTCTGACAGTTTGGCCAGCACCAACATTTTCTGGATACCTTCTCTCCGGCACCGTCGCGTTCTATAGGCCGGTATTTTTTATCTGTGCATATCCTGGACACTTCCATCTGATACGTAAAATATTTGGATGCTGCCTTTTTCTTCCTCACTTGCAGTCCTCTCATTACTTATGCTTGGAACAGGTGGAGGGATACCCCACTCGCTCTTCAGTTGCATGCTAGTCTTTTCAATCCAAAAGTCATCAAAAAGCGATGAAGTATCGGCAGCAGCAATAGCTGCTATATACTCTACTGTGGATGCACCCGCTAAGAAATGGGAAGAGGTAAAGTCGTGAAACTTCACTACAAAACAGCTTCAATATTGAAGCTGTTTTCCGCAGATACCCACCGCTTATAGGTACTCTACACTTCTGTCATGTACTCATTTTCAACTATCCGTCCGTGAATGATAGCTTTCTCGGTCTAAGCCCCCTCCTCTTTGTCTCCGCCAGCTTAGCTTTAATGGTCTACTGTCCACCGAACCGAGCCTTACGACAATAATAAACGCATAAACTTTGCCGTGCTCGCATCGTCGACGCACTAAGGTACCGTGACGGCGCGGCTGGAACTATCTCCGACCTACGATGGTCGAGTGTAGTCGGCATGGTACAAGGAACACCCTGCAATTTGTGCACGGTTTCTACGATACAACGGACCCGAGCTGATGGGCGTCGTGTTGTCACACGTCGTGCTGTCTTCCGGCGCGGTACAAGGGTGATCGCCAATGGACAACTCTATATTTCATGCATGCGCACCGAATTCGCAGGACGATCACTTTCGGTGCTGAGTGGCAAAAACATGGAACTGTCTGCTACCTGCTACGCGAGAGGACCTTATAATTTGTTCCTTCAGAAAGTCGGCGCTTTTCAGTACTCGAATACCCACCTCAAGCCGCAAGGTGTTTTATTTGTTTCACAAAATTCCATTGCTTTTCCTGTGTCGTTATTTACCCTGGTCTGACATGAATGACTGAAAACCCACTTGATGGAGAGCTTCGAATTATATGACATTGTGTCATATGCTCAAAATCAGTGACCATCTTCCATTGGCAACACACTTGCATATTAGTACTGGGTCAGCTCGTCCTCGGCAGCTAATATTGACGTTACTGATTCAGCACCAGTGACCTTACAGTTAATCGTCGCTACTAGTGACTTTCCCTGGGTGCCGACCTCGTCCTCGGCACTCCACTGACCGCTGGTGACCCTCCTCGTGTTGATCTCGTCCTCGGCACTCCACTTGCCGTCGGTGACCTTTCCTCGTGTTGACCTCGTTCTCGGTACTCCACTGACCGCCGGTGACCTTCCCTGGTGCCGACCTCGTCCTCGGCACTCCACTTACCGTCGGTGACCTTCCCTCGTGTTGACCCCGTCCTCCGCACTCCACTGACCGCCGATGACATTCCCTGGTGGAAACCTAGTCCTCAGCACTCCACTGAACGTCGGTGACCTTCTCTGGTGCCGATCTCGTTCTCGCTGCTTCACTGACCGGCGGATTCACCACCGGCCACCGCCAGCGCGCTCTCCTGCCTCTCGCAAAGAAGCGGCCGGCCGGCCGGCTTACGGCGTCGTAACTCAGCGTCCGGCCGAGGAGGCCCGGCCGGCAGACAGGCCGAGCCGGCGTGGACACTTTACACGGCCACAGGGACCTGGGGCCTGATCAGCGTTGCCCGCAGCAGCACAATCCCGCGCCCGCCCGGCTTACCCGGCCAGATAGAGCCGCATGAGGGGAAACATCAACTGCGCTGCCTGTTCGAAGGGAGGACAGGGAGAGTGCGTGCGCCGGACGGTCAGACGAATGAAATAATAATAATGATACGAACAAGAAGATAGTTAAGAGGAAGAGAAACACAAACCAAGATACACGAAGTTGCGCATAAATGGATAAATGAAAGAATGAGCAAATCTGCAGACATAAAGAGTGAAGGGGAGCTGATGGTACGGGCGCAGACCGGATAGTGTTGAGCAATGGCTAGGATAATTATATATGAATCGATCTTCGGTATGCACATTTTTTGAGATTATGCCTACCTAAGGTGTCAGACACAATGGTAATGCGGACATTGGGAGATCTCCAGTTAAATACAGAAAACAGGTAGGTTCCTGATGCCATTCAGGCACTCGGAAATATGTTCCCGCGACAAGCGCGCCCGGATACTCACTAGTATGTGCGCAAGAAATATAGTTACAGTGTATGAGACTCCGTCTCCATAAAATATGATGCGTCGTGCATTTATTAAAGTTGGCTTGCCTTCAGAGTTCAATTTCATTGCCACTTACACTATTATATTGCACATATTGTTTCCTTGCCAATAGTCTTCTGAAACTATATTCTGCTATTCATACATCATGATAAGCGATGTGCCTGGCATGATTCCCGCCACCATTGGAGTTCAGGCCGACAGGTTCATTCGATATTGTTTAAGAACTTTACGCTCATGGGCATTGACTGGAAAGAATGCATCTACAACCGTTAATTTTCCCTATGCAATTTTGGCGTAGCAGAGCCGATGTTGCTTGATCAATTCGCATTGATTAAGGCTGGAACTTCCTTTTATGTTGTGACGCCCCTGGGCGGCAAATGTCGCTTGACGCGTATCGAGCCATGCCAGAACCTCAGTAATGCCGGAAAGCTTCATGTTAAAATGTGAAAAAATGGCAGGGTTAGATATGCATAAATATGGGCGAGTGTGGCATCAGAAAGCAACTGATTTAAGGCCGGTTTATTTCAGACCATCGGAAATTAATTCGCTAATGTAGAACAAACTAACATACAAGTTAAATTAATACCATGTGATAATGGTACACAAATCAAACGATAATAGGAGTTGGGTACTGAAATAATTATTCCATAATACGATTCTATTAAATAAGTTGAGCTGACCGAAAATATTCAGGAGAACGTTCATTCAGCTTCGTAGACATAGCATTTAAAGGATACTAAACATGGATGTTGATCTAAGAGATCTTGGGTAGCTAATCTGGCATAATTAATGGAGCATGCAACTAGGCAAGTTAACAATGGAAGCAAGAAAGTTGTAGTGTACTTGAACCTGACCCGATCTTTCCGGTCAGATCTTCACACCCCGTCTCGGGGGGGGGTTCTTTACTTAACCTTTTTACCTCTAACTTCCAAGCTAAGCGTTGAACGAAAACGAACGTGGTGCCATCGGAAAGCGTTCGACGAGTAGGGCCCGAATCCACCCCAAAAATTGCATCCCTCCCAAAAGTAATGTCACTAGGGGGTCTATATGATCACGACTGACATGTTTTTGGCTCTGGGGAGTTCATTCCCTTTTTGGGGATATATTTTTTAAAACAAAAATAATTTGAAATCAGAAAAGGAAGGCGAAATCGACCATGGCCCTAAAAAAATGTGTAATTAATTAAAGTTTCCAAATTTTGAGTTTTAATTTTCTTCCCTTTTACTAATGGGTAGAGCACAAGGCAAAACGTTGTTTTAAGTCAGCGTTCCCTCATAAAAATTATTGTTTTACCCAGAATCTTCGATTTTAGCCCAAATGGGCAAATATGCAAACATTTCATCAAAATTTAATCCAAACATTTCATTGGATTTTTTCGTCATCAAAAACGAAAAAAATCTTACAATTCCTCTGGTGCGTTTTGTTCCATCCCTAAAGATAAGCAACACTGAAAGTTTCATTAAAATGCCATTATCCGCTAAAGCGTGGCTACAAGATGAATTTGTTGGAAGGGACCTCACTTGGCCTTGAATAACTCGTTGACTGTAGACGACCTGACCTTAACATTTTCACACAACATACAAAATTGACGTGGAAAAAGGTGTGCAAAATTTCGCCGCGCTGCCGCGCGCCGTTTCCGCGTCATCCGCGGTAAAACCTCACGTGCGAGCGCGTCGAAAGACGCCCGGAACGGATTAAGCAAAGTTCTTGATAAAATTCCGCACAAGCGTCAAATTCATCAGCTGAAGCAGCACGGGATTCATGCGAATTTTCTACGATGAATTGAAGCATGGTTAAGGGAATGGAAACAAAGGGTAGTATTACATGGACGAGAGATGTTCTGAGTGGCATACACCACGGGGCTGCGTTATAGGTCCACTTCTTTTTATGATCTTTGTGAACAACATTAACCAAGCCAGTGTATGCACTTCATTAGTTATTGAGTGTCGTTAGCTTCGAACCCCTATTATTTACATATTGTTCTGCATGTCCCTTGATTGGCGAAGGTGGTCCGGGTTTTGTTTCTGCGTCAGCCGGCGGGTGATGATTTACGGTGCGCAGAGGTATTGTATTAAAGGTGATTGTATATACAACAATAAGCATCAACCTACACAGCAGAATTATACGCAATCTTCTCGGCTTACTCTACCATTTATAACACCAAAATTGAACACAACATCATAGCTACTGACGCCAAATCAGCATTACAAAGCATCACACCATACACCAAACACAAACACCCACTCATCCCGAAAATACTGAACATACACGAAACCTCACCGCACGACAAAGACCACTTCTTCTATGGATACCAAGTCACACAAACATACACGGCAACGAACACGCAGACACGGAAGCGAACATAGCCACAACACTACCACAAATCACACCATGCCCACTCTCACAATCTGACTACTATCCCACAATACAACAGGCACTTAACAAACACATACAACAAACATGGGACACAGCACTAACGCAACTTCATGAAATACACCCCATATACAAACCTTGGCACACCGTCAACCAACACACCAGACTCAAGGAACGCACTCTGACACGATTACGCCTCGGACACACAGCACTTACACACTCCTACCTCTTACTACAACGCCCACGACCACAATGCACAACATGTCAACGAACACTCACTATCAAACACATACTCATCTATTGCACCAAATACAACACCGACAGGCAACACATCACAGATTACTGCAACACACACAACATTCCACTAAACATCACTACACTTCTCAACGACGACTATCCAGCATTACACGAACTTCTCTTCCACTTTCTTTCTACGACACGCCTAATCGATCAACTGTGAAAAAAGGAGGAAAAAAAAAACAAAAAACAAAAAACAAAAAAAAATGTATATATATATATAGCCCGGGCAAAAGACTGAAAATCGGGCAATCGAAAAATCGAGCAAAAAAGAAAAAAAAAAGAAACAAACAAAACAAACATAACTACAAAACAAAAAACAAAACAAAACAACGTGTTCTTGCAATGTTCATTTATGGCGAGGACCCAACCCCAACCCACCCACTACACCCCATACCCCAATCTAGCACCGTCCGGACTGACAGCTTCTTTCGACTACTTCATCTCCGGCTCTCAAACGACTCTTCTCTGCCATCTCTACCTCTTCAAACTCCAAGATCAACTCAACTCAACTCTTCAAGACGACTCCGACTCTACTCGAAAATCTATCCACCACCCGGTAACTAATCCTCCTATCATTCTCACACTCAACCACAGGAAACAGCCGATATCACCCACAGGTGGCAGGCTGGCCAAACACAACTTCTCTCTCTCTCTCTCTCACAACAATAAATATCATGAACGCAAAGAATATTGATATGTCTTCATCGGTAACAAACCAAAGCACCAGCTATTGCAAATAGACGTGGCTTAAATAACGTAGTATATATGCAACGTATGCATACGAAAATATCGATGAATGTTCAGAAGCAAGTGATAGATAAGCATAATCTGCTTAAATTCTGCCAACAACCAACGCGAAAAGAAGAATCCGATGAAAATATAAAATTATCTTACCACATGGCTATAAAAGTCTTTGTAATCCACTGGTATTCAAAAGTGTAAACTATCAACGCAATAATAAGAACCGGTTTAATTCTGAATGTTGCATAAGATCGAGACGAAGTTCGAATTTGCATCCAGAAGGCGAGTTTTTGGCTGAATAGCGCGAATTTATGTTTGGATTCCCATCCCTGGTAGTGCCTCAAGACCGTCATTCCGGTGTTAGTAAAAATAAATGTATAATGATTACTTAATAAGGCATAAAGTTTCCCTCGCGTACTACATTTTCGGGCGCAAGCTGACTGCGGACAGCGGTAAAATAACACCTCAAGTCCTTCAGGGAATTCTCAATGGCGATTTTGAAGTTAATAATTAAGGCAAACAAATAATTATATCGGCACAAGAAGATATCAGCTCATCTCATTAGACTGCCAGTTAAGGATTTTAGCTTCCGAATACAGACAAAACGTGAGTTAGACATAACACAAAAATGAGTCCCGTCTATTTCCCCAAATCAGCCCCTATGCCACCCACCACGGTCGTCCTCCGTCACTGGCATATGCCTTTCAGGTCCACTATTTTATGTTGATCACCCACTGACAAAGTTGCCTGTGTCGCATGTGTGCAGCTGTGCAGTGAGGTGGGCTGTGCAGTTCGAGCTGACTGATCTCCCGCTCTCGTCTGGGCAGTTTACGCTGTCGCTGATGAGATGTGTGGCCATACATGATGCGCCTGCCGTCATCTACTCCGGCAATGTGGCCATACATGATGCGCCTGCAGTCATCTACTCCGGCAATGTGGCCATACATGATGCGCCCGCAGTCATCTACTCCGGCAATGTGGCCATACATGATGCGCCTGCAGTCATCTACTCCGGCAATGTGGCCATACATGATGCGCCTGCAGTCATCTACTCTGGCAATGTGGCCATACATGATGCGCCTGCAGTCATCTACTCCGGCAAAGTGACCATACATGGTGCACAAGCAGTAATCTACTCCGGCAATGCAGCCACTTTCGATGTTGCTGGGACGCAAGTGCAGATATTTTTTGGCCGCCGGACGGCCAAATGGCAATACATTCCGCCCCAACCGCGGCGGTCAGTGACCGGTGGGAGAAAATACTGGGCGGAAGAAGTCGCTTCGAACGAGATGCCTTGCTTGAGATAAACTTGACACGGCACTCCAGTAGGTCGAAGCGCGCATTAGCTCCCCTCCATTGACGCTCGCGGGTGACCGAATCGACTGGGAGAGTCCTCTCACACAGGGTCATTCCTTGATCGGCAATGGAGAGGGGTTTCAGACACGGGCTTTGGAGGACCCAGGTAAGATGCATGCTCAGACGCTGACCGAAAATATTTCGGAGAAGGTTCTTTCAGCTTGGTAGACATAGCATTTAAGGGATACTCAACATATATATTGATCTAAGAGATCTTGGATAGATAATCTTCCAGAATTCATGGATAATGCAACTAGCCAAGTTAAGAACGGAAGGAGGATAGTTTTAGTGTACTTGAACCTCAGCAAAGTTTTTGATAAAATTCCGCGCAAGCGTCTAATTCATCAGCTGTAACAGCACGATATAGATAGGAAATGCATAGGGTGAACTAAAGAATGGTTAAGGGAATGGAAACGAAGTGTAGCATTACATGGACATCAATCTGGATGTAAAGATGTTCTGAGTGTTATGCACCATGGGGCTGCGTTACAGCTCCACTTCTCTTTATGATCATTGTGACAACATTAACGTAGGGCTGAGCAATAGTTTGCTTAAATTTGCTGAAATTAATCACGCAGGAATGGCTAGCAATAGTGATCAATCCAGCAGCATGCAGCTAGACTTAGAGTATCCAAAAAGTGGGCTCATCAATGACGGGTGTATTTCAGCTATGGCGAGTATAAGGCTATGCCTCTTGGGTCTGGAGGTAGGATATTTGAATATACATATAGCGGGAGGTAGTAAACTGGATGCCATTGAAGAGCAAACATGTATAGGTGTGCTAGTTTCAAGTGGCCTTACAGCAAGAAAACAACGCATCACAGCCACGAACATGGCAATTAGTGTTAGAAATCATTAATATCAGTGTTACTATGAAAGGAATGAAGTTATGAAGAAAAAAATGTTTTGCCTATGTGCGAGTCCACTTGTAAATTTGTGCACAGGCATGGAGCCATTTATTAGAAAGGCTTGTAGGTTTGCTAGAAAGAGTGCAGCGCAAAGCTGCTACTAGGTTTATCGGTGAACTAGGCAATTAAAAAGTTTCGAGATGCCTATGGCATTATATATGTACTCACTGAAAATTATTGGATGGGGGTGATATGATTGAGATGTTTCAGATAGTAAACGGGTGAGATAATGTTAATTTGAATGATGCTGTTCTATTTAGGGAATCACATAGGGATCATCAATTCTGATCGGACAAGTCAAGTTGTAGGACAGATGCCAACACGTTTTCACAGTCATAGGGATTGAATGGAAGAGGATGAGGGGTCCAATATAATTGGCGGCCTGGTGATGTAGTTGGGCTTCCCTCATTCAATGTATTTACAATTATGTGAGACAACTTATTTAGATCCAATAATATTATCTTTGAATTGAAAGTTGTGAACTTGTGGTTTGCAAATTGGGATTAGTGGGGTGGGATTAATGCTAATAGGCATCTTAGATCATGCTTATAAATGGGGAATTGTGCTAGTAGCAGTTGTATCCGATGGTGGCTTTGCAATTGGCTTGTGATGCTGAAGAGATTGGCCATGGTAGCACTTTGTGGAATGTAGTTTCATTTGAATTCAGGACATCAAAGCAATAAGGGGGTTGTAGTCTCTTTATTGCTCTTCATACAGAAGACTTAACCCGGATGAGACCCTGTGCCTATTAGTAAGCCATACAACATAATGACTATGGCTTCATGACTGAATGATGACGCCTGCACCAGAGGCGAACGGATGCATTTTGAAAGGTTTGGTGTTCCGAGAATCCGCGCGATGTTGGGAGGTTTGGTGCTCTGAGTATCCGCGCAATGTTGGAAGGTTTTGTGTTTCGAGAACCCGCGCAATGTTGGAAGGTTTCGTGTTCCGAGCATCCCCACATCCCCGCATCCCCTGCGGTGCGTAAGCTTTATTCGCAGGGCTGTCTGGTTAGCTCAGTGGACAGAGCGTAAGCCTGCAAAGGTCTCCCCGTCTTGGCACAACAGGTTCAAGTCGCTTCACGTGCTCACTATTAACTCTTCCGACCGGGATGGCCAGCTGGCAACTGGCCAGGCAAGGTCGGGGGTGCCGGCACCAGGTGGCCGTGCCTGCTATGTGGTTACGTTGAACTCTTGGTCAAAATGGTGCTTCAAGACCAAAATTCCAAAACGAGGAGGTGGGTTCAGGGTCAATGCGACAAACTTGGGATTGGCCTGACTCTGATGCTGTAAAGCCTCTCCAACAACAACCGGCACTAAATGTATTCTTAAAAATGAAATAAAACAAAAGTGGTGACTTCTAAACGCACTTTCAGCCTCGTTTGTCGGTCGTCGAACGGCAAGCGTGACAGCGCATACCGGAGTCAGATATGCTGGCCATTAATCTTTGGGACACTGAAAGGGGACCAGAAAGAGGAGCACATGCGGCTTGGTGTTCGGTGCCAATGGCCGTGTGTTTGTGTGAGCGTTGGCTGCGACTTGGAGACAGGCAGATGGGTTCGAAGCCATTTGTAATGCAACTAGATTGCAGCATTTTATTGTTTTCATGGATGGAGTTGCGGTGGCACTATGACATTTGGAGGACAATTAAGAGTCCGTACTTGCAAACCCCAATAAATCATGACAATGTTTGCCTTGTATCCTGCGCTGAACGTGGCAATGGAACTACCTGAAAACCTCGCCAGCATCTAGCTCGACCACCACATAGCGAACAGGTGCACTCTGTCATCTTCATCATTAGCGTGACGATTTCAGACACCAACAGGCTCTGCTGTCGTTGACGCTGTGAGCGAGTTGACATCGATCACTGCAGAGGCTATCAAGTCGTGGTTGATGTTGTTTTCGGTGACTCGCACATCGGAGGTGGAATCGGGCTGATTTGCTATAAGGTGATCAATTACGCTGTTTATGATGCAATTTTCAGTTCGGTACCGTACCGAACCGAGATGAGGCGATGCTAGTATCATTTAGAAAGGAGTACTAAGTGCATCGAAATATGCGTCTAAGTTGATATAGATGCCATTTTGCAGATTGAAATGTCTCAGAGAACTAAAAATGTGAAAATATTGTCCCATTAAACTGTTCAAAACAACTATTCCATCCTAAATCACATACACTTATTACCGCTTCCGCCTATGCCGCCAGATTTTTGGTAGCTTTCGTGCCAAAATCTCGGTCCTGGTCGCCGAGTGGGACCGAGAGGAAACAACTGGTACTTTGATAGTGATGGGCAAAATGCCAACCAATCACAGCCAGCCATAAAGTCATAAAGTCATAAAGTGTTGAGGCTTAATAAGAGCCACAGGGGCCCATCTGGGTTAAGTCTATCTGGAAAAGGTACTAGAAATGTACATACTCTCACCCCAATCAATCCCTTACCTCAAATTCCTAGGAAGCTATATATCGCAGCGTATCTAGCACCAATTCACTTGCTATTGCATAACACACTCCCATTGTGCTACCATAGACAATCTCATCAGTATCGCATCCCGAAGGAAGGTGCTGAATCCACTGATAGGTACACCCTATATAAAGTTATAAAGCGCTTAGACTTAATAAGAGACTCACTTCCTATTGCATAGCACACTCAACAATTACAAACTCCCCTCATAATACCAATTGTGCTACCATAGACAATCTCATCAGTATCACATCCCGAAGGAAGGTGCTGAATCAACTGCTAGGTACACCCCATATAAAGTTATAAAGCATTTAAACTTAATAAGAGACCCAAGGGCCCATCCAGTTAAGTCTGTAAATGGAAGATAATATAAGCCTGGTAAAAAGACCATCCCACATCCTGAAGAACCAGTCCTCCAATATCCCATACACCTGTCAATGCCTATCTACCCTAGCTTTCAAGCCCTATTCCCCTGATCTCTCTTAACACATGTGGATTGAATGCCTTATCAATCATTTTCAAACTGCATCCATGCCTGCTTAAAGGGGTCTGTGCCGTGCACACTTACTTAACATACATCTCACCCCATCCATCACAAATTAGAACTAAAAAACAAGATTTTCATGTCTATAAATGTATCCACCCTACTATGGGTGGATATTAGGTCCTGGCATATGTCATATCCTTCAGTATTCAGTCTCTCAACCCCCCCTCCCCATTGCCAAATTACTGGCTGGTGACTGCTTATAATTTTGAATCCTTTGAATATCCCGAGAGAGCTGCCAACTTTGGACCTGGAATCATCTGAATCCTTCACAAACCTCAATGTTTGGAACTTTAATTCTTTTCAATCTTTGGAAATTCATACGTTTGGAATCTCGAATCCTTGGAATCTTCAGACAAAGTTGCCCACATGGAATCATAAATCTGCACATGTCTCAGTGTTGGGAAATCTTGAATCTTGAATCTTTTCGATCTTTCAACAAAGTAGCATCTTTTATTCTGTATTTTTAACCTTTCACAAACCCAAATTGGCTAGCTTGACATACAAAAATCCCACAAATTTCACAACGTTGAGCCTTGAATCCTTGGAATCTCCGGATTCCAAAGATTGAAGAGTACAGATTCAAGCCAAGATTCAGACTTTGTGATTCTGACACTTGCCTGCCATGGACCAGCTCCCGTTAGGCACCATAGAAATAGACCAGCCCCGTCAGCCACCATAGAAATAGACCAGCTGCCGTAAGTCACCACAACTATAGACCAACCTCCATCTGCCACATGCAATCGAGCTTGTAGATAGTGAGCCGGTGATCAGATTCGAAGTTGAACAAGCTCTTGTGGAAGGAGCTGGCCTCTGGAGACTTGGTTGGTTATTGGTTTTACGACACGTCGACCGTTGAGCCATATAGCGTCGCCAATCTCTCACGTCGATTGGTCGCGGGCGAAGAGTAGCGACAGGTGAGACTCGAACCCACAATCTTTCGATTGTGAGACGAGCATCTTACCCCTAGACCACTCGTCCCCCCCCCCTCTGGAGACTCAACGAGCTGTCCGAAGGGGGAGGTAGTTGCAATGAGCTTGACCGACTCCGGGAGACTGGACGATTTTTGGAAGCGTAACGAGGTTTTATAAATGGACGAGTTGAGGCCCGAGACGAGACTGAAATTTGATCAGATATGCGGCCGAAGGTGGCTAACGTCACCGGCAGTGGCACCTACAGCAGACAGCGGACAGATAATGGGCACTTATCAGGAGACAGAGAGGAACACAGAAGCACACGGCGGCTGCCAAGTTCATCGAGGGAACAATCGCATTATTCGACAGCTAAACGCACGAGAGTGAGACACCGACAAGCACAGGATTCGACGACGGGCACGAAACGATTCGGAATACTTCCACTCCAGCTGTGTTTGAAGGCTGCAAATTTATAGCATGTTACGTTATAGCAAATTACGTTAAAACTTCAATGAAATATCCGGCAAGAATAGTTGATTCGACGGCGCCCTGTGGACATCTGAATCAACTGACTGGACTCGATAGAGGATTCTACTTACCCTCGTCGTGCCATGCTCTCCACAGTCGTCGGTTCAAACCAAACTGGACCGGCCAACACTACGGCACAGCTACAACATCATCTGAGTCACCACATTGTGACAGCTGCCCACATCACCAGCACTGCACCACACCGTCGCCGAGCGACCCCGAACGTACGTGCTGTCACGTCTGACCTAGCGCCCTGCGCGTCGCGCCAGATCCTCAGCACTTCCCGTATCTGTAACGGTCATTTATATTGGTGGGAGATCGTCATTCCACTCGGAGGTGTCTTGATGCGAAGATCCGCACTCACGACGTGTAAGCGCGGCCATACTCTAACTAAAAGTGATATTTCACACAACTGTGCTAATTTTTCAGCTTAAGATAATTGTATTTGGATGCAAATAGCTGGAGGCTATTTTTACATGTGGAGCATGATAAGTTTTGGTTCCCTATCAACATTCCCAGACTGCAAGAGTGATTCACCAAAGATCTACAGGTCTGGCTGGGTATGACTAAGGTAGGGAAGCATTTCTACAGCGGCATGGAAGGCTATTTCTGGGTTGAAATTGCAAATTTGTGATTTGGGGAATTTATGAAAATTATACGAGGGAGGGGAGATCCTCAAGCATGTTTTTAGCTTGGATGTCAAAGTGTGAAGTAATGCTTGAAAAGTTGAAAGTGGAAACCTAAAGAAATGCAAAAGTTAGAAAGATGAATTGGAAATTAGCTGAGTGTAGGGCTTCCAGCAATATTGGGAAGAAGGAGTGGGAAATTATTCCAGGTTGTGTGCCATTTGCCACTGAAATCTGTAAACTTGTGAACATTTGTTGATGACCTACCTCCAGGTTCTGGTATCATTGTGCTTTACGGTGGAAACAAGACAAGTTTTTACATACATTTGCCTCCATAAAACAAACAAAAGGGTTAGGTTTCATTAAGTTGGGTTGGTTTTGGCTTTCTAAGTTGGAAAATTATCAAAAACTTTCCACCTTTCAATTATAATACAATTCTAATTTAGGTTTTTATATATGTATATATCTAATATAGGAAAATGTTTCGCAAATTTTCCAACTTAAAAACCTAAACTAACCTAACCTAACCAAACCTAACCGAACCCATTTGTTTGATTATGGAGGCAAATGTGTGTAAAAAGGTATCTCGTTATCACCTTAAAGCACAATAATACCAGGGTTAATTTGTGCTTTAAGGTGTTTTATGAATTCTTTGAATTTATAATTCCAATTCAATGTTTATGAATGTGACTAAGATGATGGGACCACTCATTTTCTGTGCAAATGCTTTCTTCTCAGGTTGATCTTCATGACCAACTATCTTTGCCTTGGCCTAACCCACTCCTGGTTCTTTTATCATCAGATCCTATGGGATGGGCCCCACAACAAAATTGGGAGCACTCATAGTGTTCATGTATTGGGCCTCACCAATCTTTCTTTCAACTTCTCCACCCATTGCAGTAAGCATGCACATTATTGTTGCCCATGGTGTAGAAAAGCCACTGATGGGATGCATTCTAATCATTTGCCTCTTTGGACTCTTCACACCCTCTAAGAAAGGAGATTGGTCTTAGTTGCTGCAAAAGGGTGTTAGAAGAATATAAAATATAATTTTACATTCTGAAATCACATGATGATTTTAATTGCAAATAAGACATTTCTAGCCTTCGATACCTTCAAAGGAAATGTAAAGCTGGATGAAGGATGAATCGTCTATGGAATATTTGTACCAAAATAGCAGGTGATGATAATTCCATTGTAAAATAGGAAGTCTCCTCATCAATAGATCATCACATTGGATGGGCTTGTGTGAATGTAATATTTTTATGAGACTTGCTGTGTTAAAATAGGTACTTCTGTGTTGGATATATGTGAGGAAGAAAAATGGAGTAAATAGATGGTGTCAGTATGATAATGCAATTTCTGTAAATCACCAAAAAATCATTTATCTTTACCTTGATGGTAATAATGATAGCCTACGATAAATATGGCCGTTCAATTAACTGTGACAAATAGAAAGGACTTCTAACTAGTTATTGGGGGGGGTAACTTATCCCTCCCAAAATGTTGCTGAGCGTCAGCAACATTGCGTCAGTGGGTATATGGGCGTTGACTGGGCACAATTACACGACAAAATACATTTTCCTCCCATCAATAATTTTGGAAATATTCCGCCCCTGGCAGATATATATGCATGCACCAAGATGTCATTCAGATGTTGCGGAGCTGACTATCGACCTAGGAACATTTCACAAAAATCGCGAAACCCCATCACCCCGCCCTTGCCCCACTTTGTCGGTATGATGTGCGTAACTCCTGGTCCACAAAGCATTTCAGTACTACATTTCGACTGGGTAAAGCAATGCTGTATTCGGACATTTCATTCGGAAGGAGGCACCTATCTTGTGGGTACCATCTCACCGTGTAAGAGCTACTTATTTTTAAGTGGGTGCACTTGGACCCGCCCTCAATGGGCGCCCTGCTCTCGGAGGGGTGATACCTGCTGGAGCTATCGGTGGCGAGACGCATTTGCGGATCCAGCTGCCGAGTTGGTGGAGGGATGGAAGATTGAAATGGACAAAAATGAAAAAAAAACTTTTTTTTTGCTCCTCGGATTTCGGCAATGTACGTCTTAGGCATCATTAAAAAAACGACATTTTACCCATAACATTTGTCTAGAATTTGAGAAAGCACCGAAAAATTTGACTTCCTAAAATCAGACCATGGGATGGGTGGTGGTGGGGGAGCATAGCCCGACTGCCCCCTGGATTCGCTAGTGGTAAAGCGCATTCGAACCTACCAGAGGGGTGCCTTTGGCCGCAAAATTCTAGGGGACGTAGTTGGGCTTCTACGAGGGGACGCCTTGTTCCTATGAGGGGAGGGGCGCCATTCACCGATTGGAAATCTACTACTCGAATTTCCCCTTGTGATAAGCCATTGATATTTGGTAGCTTAAATATCAATGTTCTGAGTACAGTGCAGTGACACGGGAGCTGTCTCAAAGTTGTGGGGGAGGGGAGAGGAAGAGCCACTTTGAAGTCGATTCTTTCTATCATCGGTGCAGCCATAATTTTTTAAAGAGGGGCGACAAAAAATGGATCGAAAAGGGACAGCTTTCGGCGCGCGAAGCGAGCCGAAAGTTTTAGGTTTTGCGTGGTGCAAATCTAAAAAAAAATCGTTTCATCTAGCGTATTTTTGGTTCCTAAGGGGGACGGACCCCTTACCTGCGCCTCTGCTTTCTATGCAAAGCCTATCAGGTCTATGCTAAACCATTGCAGGTGGATCGGATTCCTAAAAGAGCAGATTTGGTAAAAGGCTCCGAAATTCGGTAAAATGCTTAAGATGAACAGATTCGGTAAAACGTCTTTAATTGTCATTACGGCTGTTGATATTCTGCAGGAGTGCTCGACATGAACGGCGATCTCCATTGTCCCATCTGCGCCAATACTGCATCACTTACTCTGCTGCCAAATTTAGAGGCAACCAAATTACTGCCAGAACATAGTAGCTTTCCAGATTGTACGAACTAATATATTTGAATACGCAGCGGGACCAAGTACTTTTCGAAATTGCATCGTAAACAGCATAAATGAGAGTCGAGTTAGCACCAGAACGTGTGGGAGAGGATATGGACTGGCTCAATGAAAGGCCATTTAGCAGCTGCATATGTGATGTCACTCCTGGCTGCGGCAGGTCAGCTGCAGCCAGGAGTGACATATGTGATGTCACTCCTGGCTGCGGCTGGTCAGCTGCAGCCAGGAGTGACTCCAGTGGTGAGTCGGCGCTGGGCACCCACAGCTGCTCTGCGGTGATGTCACTCCTGGCTGCGGCTGGTCAGCTGCAGCCAGGAGTGACTCCAGTGGTGAGTCGGCGCTGGGCACCCACAGCTGCTGCGCTGCGGCTGGTCAGCTGCAGCCAGGACTCCAGTGGTGAGTCCGCGCTGGGCACCCACAGCTGCTCTGCGGCGATGCAATTGCGGCATATAACTGCTGCACCTCCTCCGCTGCAACCTGACCCGTCCTTCCTGACAATGACGTCGCCGGGGAAAAGGAGGGTGCGGCTGTCCATTTCTGTAGTTAGTCACGTCTCGCTGAGGAACAGAACGTCCAACTTCTCCGACAGCAGCAGGTGGCTGATATCTTCGATGTGTCTGGCAAGAAGCGCCCGGTCAGATGGTCTGTCCTGAGGTGGTGGATCGCTTTGCAGGTTGCCTTGCGGCGAATCGCGTTGTTTGACGAGGCGTCAATCGAGGTGGCCTAGTGACTCAGCACAGCAAGTCACCCCCCCCCCTATCGTCACAGGCGGAAGCGCATCAGAGGTGGCGTCAGTATCGTCAGAGGCGGCGCCGACGGCATCGGTAACGGCGAAGGCATCGACGCCCCGCGCCAGGAGATGTTCACGCGTATGGGACGATGTGATTCTCGGTCTGCTCTCGCCCGCGCCGTCGCGCTCCTTTCAGCACACCAAGTTGTTGCAATGGTGCTCGTGGTGCATTTGTGGTGCAATTGTGGTGCAATTGTGGTGCAATTGTGCTCGTGGTGCATCGTTCGGTGTTTTTCCCAAAAAAGAATCAAAATTAATCATACCTGCCCATGCTCCCGGTTAAAATCACAACTACATGTTTGCTTTTCTTCCCGACTAAAATTTCAATAATGCAGCTGACCTAATGGCTCTGTGCCCAGCTGACCAGCTGCTGTTTTTAGTGAATGATCTGCCATCATCTGCAGCTCAGCTGTTGGCAGCCCTGCCATGGCAGCTGCGTGTTCTGAGATGGCAGTTCTCCCGTCGAGAACTCGAATTTCGGCAGCAACAAAAGCTGCGGCAGAGCCCGGCACCGATGGGCCTGTTCGCAGATCACTCAGCACATTATCCCGTCTGCTGTCGCGACAGGAGTCAGATTCTGAGTGCCAGCATCGGGTTTGCATCTGTCTTCCGTCCACTACGCGCAACTACCTGGGGCATTCCACAACAAATCGATAAGGGCCCGGCAACCTCATGTCTCAGATTTTGAGCAAAATTGGTGTACAGGGTTATCTTATGCCCTGAATCCACCTGTGCAAATTTTGCTTCGATCAGATAAATGGTTCAGGAGTTATAGCCTCGGGAATTTCTGGAAGGTCACACTACAAGGTTATGTTCGGCGGCCGATACCTAAGTTAATTATCAGTCAAATATAAATATCCGGACATTTGTGAACTCGCAAAGCTTCAAGAAATATAATTGGCCCCGTCGATTTGTCGTGGAATGCCCCACCTGGCAAACTGACAGCTGTCTTGTTCCACCTGTCGGGACCGAGCTGACGGTGTAGCCATTTGTTGGCGCTCCTGTCGGGGACCAGATGCGGCGCTGGGCGGGTGACGTCGACACCGCTGGCACTATTTGTCACAGTTTGTGGACTCCAGGTCACCACTGTGACGTCCGCCCCGGCTCGTTGGGATGGACGCTGGACGGTTGCCACGGAGCAGACCGCTCCCTGCGCCGCCAGACACGATCAGATGGACTGTCTCGATCTGGTGCGACCGGTAGTGGCTTCTCATATCACTTCAGTAGCAGATGACAACTCGCTCGGATCACGTAAATACAGCTGAAGCGGTTTAATAAATAGGATTCTATTCTGGGCTTCGCTCATAAATAAACGTCCTGCACTGGAAACATTTCTACCCAAGGACCGCATTTCACATGCCGGTGTAATCCGCATTTCAGTGCAATATACTACCGTCACACGAGCTCACTGCCCGCCCCATCAGTATGCTTTACCCCATCAGTATGCTTTACCCCATCAGTATGCTTTACCCCATCAGTATGCTTTACCCCATCAGTATGCTTTACCCCATCAGTATGATTTACCCCATCAGTATGCTTTATCCCATCAGTATGCTTTACCCCATCAGTATGTTTATCCCATCAGTATGCTTTACTCCATCAGTATGCTTTACCCCATCAGTATGCTTTACCCCATCAGTATGCTTTACCCCATCAGTATGCTTTACCCCATCAGTAGAGCATCTACCCAGCGGTTCCAAAATATCCGTTGTCAACGATATCGTGTACTCGCCAGCACAAGTATCTGTCCGAGTACGTACTTGCTGGTATTGGGCATTCGAACAGCGCGGGCAGAAACAGATGGTGCAGTATTATTGAACTCGCTACAGCAAGGTCTTCCTTCATCGTGTTGAAACTTGCGATGCGGCCGCCATATTAATTTTTTCCGTTCGACGGTCGGTAAGAACCAGCGTGTTCGAGGGTCGGAGGTTTTCGCGCGCCAAGTGTTTGAAGATACCTTGAGACTTGAACGTACGGTGTGAGCGGTGTGAGCCTGTTCTTAGGTTACTGTTAGGGAAACTAGCAACATGAAGTCAATAAAGTAGTATTTGCTGCATTAATCTATGTCGCAGGAGCGTTTAACAAAATGCAAGATGTTCAACAAAAAAAAATAATTTTTAGACTTCAAAATCTAATGTAACCTAACGTAGCCTAACCTAGCGTAACCTTTTTTTTAAAGAAAGCAATGTTTGGGAAAAATTCCGATAAATAATATTGTGGAAATCTGTCCAGCTTAAAAGAAAAGCCTAACCTAGCGTAAGCAAACCAAACCAAACCCAACCCGTTTGCCTCATGGAGGTAAAATGTGTGTAAAACTTTGATGTTGAACGTTGAATGTTGACTGGAAATTGACAGAACAATGGAATGAATCCGGTTCAAGTTACCTATGCCTGTGTTTGACATGAAGGGGGTGTCTGAAAGTATCAGCATGGCAATGCTTTTGCTGATTAGCGGCATCACATACTCATCAAAAATTCTGTTAGTACCAGTATCAGTATCAGTATCAGCTAATCACAATATTTTGCTATGTAAAGTCGTCGTTGAACAACAAACGTAAATACGATATTTTCGTTCAATCTTCGTTTCAATGGCAAATTTGAAGAGCCAATCCGTTATCCAACATGCATCTCTTCATTTTCGCCAAGCTCTATTCGATCCGCACTACTATCCATGCCAAGCGAGTGGCCGCACGGATATCCAAGCCGTGTTATGCAATAATCACACAATCCGCCCAGAGGAACAAGTACGGCTACTACCACGGTGCGGTGGATATCCGCAAAACAAAACAAACACAGCTGAATCATCGCCATGCCACCACCACACAGCTCACCTTCGCCGAGCGGCTCTGACTTACTGTAAGTTTTCAGATCGTCCAGGCAGACGGTGCCCTGCGGCACGCCAGCCACTGGCGCCGGCGGGGGCGAATTTGTGGCGGCGGCTCGTGGCGAGGCGATGGGTGAGGCCGGCGGCGGCACCAGCACCCTGGCCCTCTTCATCGGCGGAGACGCGGCCGCCAGCCGGACGGCCGCCGCCGCCGTGAACGGGTTGGCCGCCGCCGCCGCATAGTACCTGACGGCGGCACGGTCAGACGTGGGTAACCCAACATAGTACCTGACGGCGGCACGGCCAGACGTGGGTAACCCAACATAGTACCTGACGGCGGCACGGCCAGACGTGGGTAACCCAACATAGTACCTGACGGCGGCACGGCCAGACGTGGGTAACCCAACATAGTACCTGACGGCGGCACGGCCAGACGTGGGTAACCCTACACAGTACCTGACGGCGGCACGACCAGACGTGGGTAATCCAACATAGTACCTGACGGCGGCACGAACAGACGTGGGTAACCCAGCATAGTACCTGACGGCGGCACGGACAGACGTGGGTAACCCAACATAGTACCTGACGGCGGCACGGACAGACGTGGGTAATCCAACATAGTACCTGACGGCGGCACGGACAGACGTGGGTAACCCAACATAGTACCTGACGGCGGCACGGCCAGACGGGGGTAACCCAACATAGTACTGACGACGGCACAGCCAGACGTGGGTAACCCAACATAGTACCTGACGGCGGCACGGCCAGACGTGGGTAACCCAACATAGTACCTGACGGCGGCACGGCCAGACGTGGGTAACCCAACATAGTACCTGACGGCGGCACGGCCAGACGTGGGTAACCCAACATAGTACCTGACGGCGGCACGGCCAGACGTGGGTAACCCAACATAGTACCTGACGGCGGCACGGCCAGACGTGGGTAATCCAACATAGTACCTGACGGCGGCATGGCCAGACGTGGGTAACCCAACATAGTACCTGGTGACACCACAGGGAGACGTGGGTAACCCAACATAGCACCTGACGGCGGCACGACCAGACGAGGATAACCCAACATAGTACTTGACGACGGCACAGCCAGACGTGGGTAACCCAGCATAGTACTGGACAGCACGGCCAGACGTGGGTAACCCAACATAGTACCTGACGGCGGCACGGCCAGACGTGGGTAACCCAACATAGTACCTGACGACGGCACGGCCAGACGTGGGTAACCCGACATAGTACCTGACGACGGCACAGCCAGACGTGGGTAACCCATCATAGTACCTGACGATGGCACGACCAGACGTGGGTAACCCTACACAGTACCTGACGGCGGCACGGCCAGACGTGGGTAACCCAACATAGTACCTGACGATGGCACGACCAGACGTGGGTAACCCTACACAGTACCTGACGGCGGCTCGGCCAGACGTGGGTAACCCAACATAGTACCTGACGACGGCACAGCCAGACGTGGGTAATCCAACATGGTACCTGACGGCGGCACGGCCAGACGTGGGTAACCCGACATAGTACCTGACGGCGGCACGGTCAGACGTGGGTAACCCAACATAGTACCTGACGGCGGCACGGACAGACGCGGGTAACCCAACATAGCACCTGACGGCGGCACGGCCAGACGTGGGTAACCCAACATAGTACCTGACGGGGCACGGCCAGACGTGGGTAACCCAACATAGTACCTGACGAGGCACGGCCAGACGTGGGTAATCCAACATGGTACCTGACGAGGCACGGCCAGACGTGGGTAACCCAACATAGTACCTGAGGGCGGCACATCCAGACCAACAATGAGGTGGACAACTCAATATTAAGGTGGGCAACCTAACATAGTACCTGGTGACGGCACAAGTGGAAGCGTGTAATCCAACTATAAGGTGGGCAATGCTTATGGTAGCCGTTACATACAATTTAAACCTGCAAGGTTACTGGGCACGACGTAAACGAATTTTAGATGAAATGCTGCAAACATATGCATAGCGGCCATCCTACACTCATGCAAGCTGTCCCACTCCTCAGCAAGGCAAGGTGTGTAGCCCAGCAATGACTTGGGCATCCCAGCAGTGACGTGGGGAACCGACAGCAAGGAGGGGGGTAGCTCAACAATGCGGGCGTATGGTCGGCCCTCCGGCTGGACCCGGCGGCGTGTGGTCGGCCCTCCGACAGGGCCCGGGCGGTGTGTGGTCGGCCCTCCAGTTGGGAGCCCCAGGGGCGTCCTGGGCCCGGGGGGCGTGTGGTCGGCCCTCCAGTTGGGAGCCCCAGGGGTGTCCTGGGCCCGGGGGCGTGTGGTCGGCCCTCCAGTTGGGAGCCCCAAGGGGTGTCCTGGGCCCGGGGGCGTGTGGTCGGCCCTCCAGTTGGGAACCTCAGGGGTGTCCTGAGCCCGGGGGCGTGTGGTCGGCCCTCGAGCCGTGCCGGCCACTCAGTGCAGCAGGGCTCATCTGTCACCGCGGAGGGTCCGACAGCGCGTGGCCACTGAGCGAGCGGGCCACAGCGACACCGTATCGCTGCTCATCTACCACTGATGACCGCCGCGTCCATCAGCGCGCCAGCTATCTGGGAGAAGGACGCTGTGTGGCGCATCCCCGGCCATCCTCGACCACCGCCGGCAGTTGGTTGCGTGTATCGTCCCCCTGTCATACTGGTGAACTAACGGAGAATCGGCCCCCTGCTATACTGGTGAACCAACGGAGAATCGGCCCCCTGTCATACTGGTGGACCAACGGAGAATCGTCCCCCTGTCATACTGGTGAACCAACGGAGAATCGGCCCCCTATTATACTGGTGAACCAATGGAGAATCGGCCCCTTGTCATACTGATGAACCAACGGAGAATCGGCCCCTGTCATACTGGTGAACCAACGGAGAATCGGCCCCCTGTCATACTGGTGAACCAACGGAGAATCGGCCCCCTGTCATACTGGTGAACCAACGGAGAATCGGCCCCCTGTCATACTGGTGAACCAACGGAGAATCGGCCTCCTGTTATACTGGTGAACCAACGGAGAATCGGCCCCCTGTCATACTGGTGAAACAACGGAGAATCGGTCCCCTGTCATACTGGTGAACACACGGAGAATCGGCCCTTGTCATACTGGTGAACAAACGGAGAATCGGCCCCCTGTCATACTGGTGAACCAACGGAGAATCGTCCCACTGTCATACTGGTGAACCAACGGAGAATCGGCCCCCTGTCGTACTGGTGAACCAACGGAGAATCGGCCCCCTGTCATACTGGTGAACCAACGGAGAATCGGTCCCTTTTCATACTGGTGAATCAACAGAGAATCGGCCGAGTGCTGAAGCTGATCTATAGTAGCATGGATTCACACGAGCGATAAATTCGTGGCGAATACGCGAAACGTATTCCGAGTACTTGTGCTGCGCAAACAAGCATCTCCTTTTGGTATCCTCGGCTAGATACTCAAGTTGCCGGCGGGGAATGGTTGGGGCATCATACGAATTTCACCACGTGTATCCAATAACAGCACAGTTGTGTGGCAACGCAATGTGCGACATAACGCTTGTAAGCCTGTTTGCATGGGTGTACAGGCTTACACGCGATAATGGCGGACAACACATTGCAGACATGTAGGGCTGAATGTCCAAGCCAAATGTTAGAGTTATCGGGAATCCGATATGGCCTGGGACGGACAATGATTGGAGGGTGTGCGAAATACGTGCACGTGCAGTACAGCCGCGCCCTGGCACCCATCACTAAAAATGGACAATATCCGCATGGTAACTGTCCGCCCGCCACATTTGGTGGCATTCGCACGTGAATCTAGAAACTCGGAAAGTACCCCGAAATACATAAATGCACGTACCTGACGACCCATGGTGTACCCACTTAGTCAGTCATCCCACAGGGGTTTGAATCCGTGTGTGGCGTACATTAAAATATACGACGATTGTGCTTTTTGGTAACGCTGTTTGTCTCTTGGACTACAATAGAGAGGCAAAAGGCATTCACGTGCAGCACGATGCCGCCCCGGCATCCACGCCTACAGGTTAAACATATCCGGACAGCCGAGCTGACTGGCTGCTCGCCCACCAGTTTTCGTTGCCATAGCACGTGCTTCTCTCAACGCGGAGGAGCTCAACTCAAAACGGATGCGCGCGACTGATAGGCCACATGTTACAGCCCCCCCCCCCCTCCCGCTGGCTGCCAACACCGAAATCGACTGCTTTGATGTGGGCTGCGTCATGCGTGTCTTCAGGGAATGTGAAGCCCGTGCGCCTTGTCGTATAGGCTTTTCTGGCTGCGAGAGGGGTTCAGAAGGTCTGCATGTGCATCACTTGCGCTATGCGGAACGTACACCTACAAATTGAATATGCCCGGATAGTCCAGGTGACGGGCTACCCAATTACCAATGTTTTCCCATAGCACAATAGCACATGCCACAATGCAGCTTCACCCCAGGCCTTCTGTAGGCCTGGCCTTGGTGCTTCACACCAGGCATTGGTAGATTGTCATCACCGCCCGGCTATGAAACATGAGCGGCTTAATCATCGATAGATGACAGTTCGCAGTTGTCCTAAACACGATGAGTTGCTGTCCTCTTTCCAGCAGATCAGCTCCTGTCTGGGAGACATTCGCAGCAGTCTAGATCCGACTCAGTCCATCAACAGCGCACCCTGGCCCCGATCGGCCCGCGCGGCAGGTCCAATCTGACCGAGCACTACCGACAGACACAGATCGACCGAGGTCGGCCCCAAGGGTGGGCCTGGCCGCCGCCGACGCCGATGTATTTATCGCCGCTGGCCGCCCGGCCCTCGACGGGGATGTGGGGAGTGGCGGCGACTCGTCGCCGCCCCGCGCAGCGGCGATCTAATTAATTGGCATTGTGATTGGCGCTGCGTGTGATTGGAGCTAGCGATGCTACTGAGGGTTTCCACGCGCCGACCACTACCGGAAACGGCGCGCAACGCCGGATATGAACTCGCGCGTCTGTGCGCAAAACGCAAGTCTGAACCGATTGTATGCAAGTGCAATTGTGGATAGCCTAACACGGTAGGTGTTTGTATATACTAGCAGATTAGTTTCGGTGGCTGATTATTGACTTCAACGGCAACGCATCAACGCCAATGTACGTGTCGTATTAAATTTCCTGGATTTTTTTTTTTAAAGCAAGACCAACGATACTCTAGTTTTTCCGCCAATCCTGGCGTGCCATGAGGTGGCGAGTTAAAGCTCTACAGCACTGCTTAGTGTATCATGCACTCACACATAACCATTGCATGAACTGTGAAAGCCCGTTGTTGCGTGTTGTGTTTGCCAGCGTGTCACCGTGTGGTGATGTCGACTGTTGCTTGGTGTTGTGATTGGCGTTCCGTGTGGGTTGTCTTGTGGTCCCTGTGTATTTGTGTGTGACTGTGGAGAGCTGGAGAGGAAACTGTTGAGTTTTGACTTGAAGATAGCAGACGAGAAGAGGAGATTAGAGCTGACATGGAGACGGCAGACGAGGAGAGACGATGAGAGCTGACATGGAGATGGCAGACGAGGAGAGATGAGAGCTGACTTGGAGACGGCAGACGAGGAGAGATGATGACAGCTGACATGGAGATGGCAGACGAGAAGAGGTGATGAGAGCTGACATGGAGATGGCAGACGAGGAGAGATGATGAGAGCTGACATGGAGATGGCAGACGAGGAGAGATGATGAGAGCTGACATGGAGATGGCAGACGAGGAGAGATGATAAGAGCTGACATGGAGATGGCAGACGAGGAGAGGTGATGAGAGCTGACTTGGAGATGGCAGACGAGGAGAGATGATGAGAGCTGACATGGAGATGGCAGGCGAGGAGAGATGATGAGAGCTGACTTGAAGATAGCATGCGGAAAAAGTTGGTGAGCGCTCGTTTGAAGATAGCATACGAGAAGAGATCAGGAGAGATGAGACGAGATTCCGGAGCTGTTTTGTAGATACAATGAGAGGCAGCAGATGCCGGAGTTCAGGCCATGTGCCAGTCCGGACGGTGCTAGTAAGTGGTATTTTATTTGGTGCAGAGGGTGTGTAAGGGATGGGCCATCGCATTATTCCCCTTTAGCATTGCAAAAGACATGCACATATACACTTTTTGGAACGTGCTTTTTCTCTCCTCCCTCTCTCCCTCCTGTTAGATGGGTTTTCTTCTATTTTCCGCTTGTTTTTTTTTAATTTTGGCTGTGCACGTCTTTTGCTTTCCTTTTTGTCTTGCGACGTACCGTACGATATAATTTATTTGTGATTTGTTTTTTGTGTTCCTTTTTGTTGTGCCTATCTTTTGTTTTCTTTTTTCTATTGTTACTTTCAGTTTATTTTTTTGCGATCTGTATTATGTGTGTGTGTATGTGTGTGTGTGTTTGTGTATTTGTGTGTCTGTGTGTGTGTGTGTGTGTGTGTGTGTATGTGCGTGTGTGTGTATGTGTGTGTGTGCATGTGTGTATGTGACAAATGGTGCGTTCCACGACAGATCGACCAATGCACTTCACACCATACATTTTTATTGAGACCAAAATTTGCTCACAGGGCTCCGAATACAGCTGTACATATTTTAGCCCGATTCGACGAACGGTTTTTGAGCCATAGCCTCCGGCATTATTTTTAGGTCAAATAACATTAGTTGGTTTTACGATGGATATCTCATCAATAGGATGCAGAAACGGTGGCAATGATATATATTTCTGAAGAAATAGGATCAAATTCCCAAAATATCAATATTTCCTACATTTGACCTCGCAACCTCATGACCTTGTGACCTCCTGTGACCCCTAGCCCATCAAAATTGATAAAGTTGATAGCGAAAATATAAGTGGGCATGATTTCGCTGACCAAAAAAAAAATGCGTTCTAATAAATATTCGACATTGCCGTTTACTCTTCGTGACTTTTTGCGATTTTGCGTTTTCCGGGTAGGATGGATTTCGTGTAAGCTTTATTCCATTGGAAAGCTACATGGGGTAGAACAATGACATACGGACAAATGACTAGGGAACGTATTTTTTCTAAGAAAAAACATTCATACCTTTTTAATGTAGATTTTATGGTTTCCATTAAAAACCATCACGAACTTCAAGGTCACTAATTACCGATAGGTCACACATGGGTTTATTCGCGCGTAGCGACGCAATTGTACTTCGGAACAGCTGATATGTATTGAATAACATCAAGCATGGAAACAGCGCATCTCGACCCTATTGAATCAGATCATATAACCCACATATTGAATCTGGCGCGGTAGGTAGGTATGTACCAATAAAACACAAGAGGATCATTTTGTGTGAGCTATCAAGTGTTAAGCAGGTTTATCATTTTGTGCTAAAGAAAAAGCATTACGACTCTGTGGACTGCTGATGACTATGTGTTAAAGGCAAATAAAAGCCGAGGTGCTTGTCTTTCCTCCCACCCATTCAGTACTGCTTACAAATATCCGTAATCCCCATCCGTACATAGCTCAATACTCTCGAGCCTGGTGGCGGTTCCGAGGGAGATTAAGGCCCGGCACTGATGACGGCGGACAGCAGAGGGGTTGACATGGGGGTGGAAACGATAACAGGCTTGGCAGATCCGGAGGAGCAGTGTGCGACTCAGTTTTGGAAGACGCCTGGTGGAAAGAGGACGTGGTGATTTTTTTCCGACGTGCATAAACGCTACAGGCAATGGTGATGGTCACGGTGTTGATCCTTATCGTCGCCATGAAAAGCTAATAACAAAAAATATTGCTGAAGTATCGGTAAACCTCAATGAAAACTTGAGCGATCCCCGCATTACCACAGGTGTGGTTTTGGGTGTAAAATTTACAATTTGGAATTTTTCGACGTATTTTTTAATGTCGCAGATTTTTAAAAAGAACATTTGTTTTATGTTCAAAATCAGCGTCTGAAATAAAATGAATACAACGAAGGGACATTTGATGCAAATAAAATTCAGAACTCCAGTAGGCTTAGAAGAACAAAATATGCCAAAATCGACAAATATATCAAATTCATATCGCAGAAACGTTTGAACTCAAAATCGACTTTCCATCAAAGCAAATATGTTCCGTTAGCTGCTGATTATCTGTACTTGTTGAGACGTATCGGAAATGTGCCAAATTCAAGGCCCTACAATTTTCTCAATGCCCATGTAATTTCACAATTTACTCGTTAAAAAACCTACTGATTGAAAAAAAAATTATGGACCGAAACGATGCATCAGGACGATTTCCTTCAGATGCCGTCTTAAAATCGTCGGTCGATTGACATTTACTATCTCAAAAAGTCATTTCCGGAAATCCAAGCTGTTTGACCCGCTTATATTACCAGATTTGATGCCCTACTAGGGGTTGTAGTCATCAGAAATCATAGAAATCCTGAGGACGTTCTATTTCAACCATCGCGCAAAAACATAAGCTACAAGAAATTTAGATTTTTTTCTCGAAATTTCCGATCATATTTTGACAATTCCTAAGGTGACCACGACCCAGATTCCGTCACCCACAAAATTCGGTTTGGATGAACTTCGAAATCGACGCCGTCTGGACCGATTTGGTTATCAAAGCCAGATCGACGTCGTTTGAACTGCTTTCGTTTACCAAACAAATGCACCATCGTGCAGAACAGTGTCCCATGCGGAATATCCACATGCGCAGTGTCCCAAGATCGTGAATAATGAAGTCACATGAAAGTTGTGAAAATGATGTTTCGGGCACAGCCTACGTGCACCGTGAAAGCAGTGGCTTTCAATAGGTGTTCGACTGTACGTCCACGTGAATGATGCTCTGCAAGTGGAAAGAAAGCATAATTATACTTATTGTTGTATTGTTGCAATGTGATGTACAACGTAATGTTGCAATGTTGTAATGTATGGTCGAATATGGTCAGACTGCATCTTTGTCACATTTGACGGTATTCAGTACGTGTTGTAAGTAACCACCAGATGTTCTGAAGTGAATTTACGTCGTTACACGGAAATAAGCTACGCCACTATGGTGATCATAAAATGTTCAACCCTTATTAAGGAAACTACAAGACCTGCATTGGAAAGCTACAAATGTGGAAGTTGGAAACACAATTTCTCATCATCTGACGTTTATGTTGTTGTTCTATCCCATCGTTGTTTATTTATTTATTTATGTATTTCACGATACATGCCCTCCACGTATAGTGGTTCCATTGTGCACTGCTTAGTGCAGTGCAGTAACGTGCTACAATGTGCGATATGCAGGGTGAGCCCAAGACGTGAACAATGAAAGCACAGTACGCTTGAAAAAATGTTCTTGTTTTCGGAGACACGCTATGTATACCGTGACAAAAACGCGTGTGTTTCCATTACGATAGGGATTCGACTGCACGTCCATGTAAATGATGCCTACAGGTAGAATGACGGCATAATTGTACTCTTGCTGTGAGACCAGTAAGGTTGAACATGGTCAGATGTTTCGATTGTCAGACCACGAGATGTTCCGAAGTAAAATTACGTCGTCACACGTAGCTTAGACCATGGATGACCTGTTGGTAATGAGTGACCTTGAACTTTGTGAAGTTTATTAAGGCAAACTATAAGACTTACATCAATAAGCTTTAAAAAAAAATGTTAAGCAAACGTTTCTATATCACCCGTTTCTACTTCATTCTTTGATTCCCAGTAGTTGTCCAATGGGAGAAAACATACCTCTTTATCTCTCTCTCTCTCTCTCTCTCTCTCTCTCTCTCTCTCTCTCTCTCTCTCTCTCTCTCTCTCTCTCTCTCTCTCTCTCTCTCTCTCTCTCTCTCTCTCTCTCTCTCTCTCTCTCTCTCTCTCTCTCTCTCTCTCTCTCTCTCTCTCTCTCTCTCTCTCTCTCTCTCTCTATCTATATATATATATATATATATATATATATATATATATATATATATATATATATATATATATATATATATATATATATATATATATATATATATATATATATATATATATATATATATATATATATATATATATATATATATATATATATATATATATATATATATATATATATATATATATATATATATATATATATATATATATATATATATATATATATATATATATATATATATATCTCTCTCGGCTCCTAGTGACAATGGCACCAGAAATAGATGTTGCAGAAAATATCAAAGACCTCTTCCAAAACTTTGCGGTCTAAATTGACCGTGCATGTCCCCAAAGCTCGTCTGCCGGTTAAGTCGCCAGCCTAGAAACCGGAAGGGGATAGCCGCCACGTCACAATTTCGCCCCTGAATGACACAGCGGCGGACAAAGAGGAAAGGCGAATTGTCCACGACGAAACGGATATAATGGTACGATATGTTTATGCTTTCGCTCAACCATAAACTCTTTAGGACGTGTCAATTGTTAAAACTCTCAAAAGTCGGGTATCAGCAACTTCAACCGACCGTGCGCGGGGTATACTAAAGAAATAGCACGGAGCTAGCATCCGAACGTACCATATTTTCTATCGGATCCATCGGTATCTGTCTGGTACTGACAGGTGAAACTATCGCGGCTCACACCAAGTGTGATGCAAAAAGGCTTGTAGTAGCTTCCAAATGCTTACTTTGGATTCGCAATGGTGAATATGGTTGCTCAATTCAAAGTCATGTCGAATGAGTATTCTAGATTGCACTTTGAACCAAGCAAGTTCTCCGAAGTCAATCAAGGTGAGGTGAAGGTCACGATCTCATTTCATCTTCCAAAGGTCATTGGTAGAACCTGTTCTTGTTCTTGGAATATGCCAAGCATGAAATATTAATGGCGAAGTCCCATTGACTGCGGTCAGAGGTGATAAGGTGCCCAGTCTGTCGCCTACATAATATCAGACTCTGCCAGTCAGAGGTGATAAGGTGTTCAGTCTGTCACCCACATAATATCAGATTCTGCTAGTCAGAGGTGATAAGGTGTTCAGTCGGTCACCCACATAATATCAGACTCTACCAGTCAGAGGTGATAAGGTGTTCAGTCGGTCACTCACATAATATCAGACTCTGCCAGTCAGAGGTGATAAGGTGTTCTGTCGGTCACTCACATAATATCAGACTCTGCCAGTCAGAGGTGATAAGGTGTTCAGTCGGTCACCCACATAATATCAGATTCTGCCAGTCAGAGGTGATAAGGTGTTCAGTATGTCGCCCACATAATATCAGACTCTGCCAGTCAGAGGTGATAAGGTGTTCAGTCTGTCACCCACATAATATCAGACTCTACCGGTCAGAGGTGATAAGGTGTTCAGTCAGTCACTCACATAATATCAGACTCTGCCAGTCAGAGGTGATAAGGTGTTCAGTCGGTCACCCACATAATTTCAGACTCTGCCAGTCAGAGGTCATAAGGTGTTCAGTCGGTCACTCACATAATATCAAACTCTGCTAGTCAGAGGTGATTAGGTGTTCAGTCTGTCACCCACATAATATCAGACTCTGCTAGTCAGAGGTGATAAGGTGTTCAGTCTGTCACCCACATACTATCAGACTCTGCTAGTCAGAGGTGATAAGGTGTTCAGTCGGTCACCCACATAATATCAGACTCTGCCAGTCAGAGGTGATAAGGTGTTCAGTCTGTCACCCACACAATATCAGACTCTGCCAGTCAGAGGTGATAAGGTGATCAGTCTGTCACCCACATAATATCAGACTCTGCTAGTCAGAGGTGATAAGGTGTTCAGTCTATCACCCACATAACATCAGACTCTGCTAGTCAGAGGTGATAAGTGTTCAGTCTGTCACCCACATAATATCAGACTCTGCTAGTCAGAGGTGATAAGGTGTTCAGTCTGTCACCCACATAATATCAGACTCTGCTAGTCAGAGGTGATAAGGTGTTCAGTCTGTCACCCACATAATATCAGACTCTGCTTGTCAGAGGTGATAAGGTGTTCAGTCTGTCACCCACATAATATCAGACTCTGCCAGTCAGAGGTGATAAGGTGTTCAGTCTGTCACCCACATAATATCAGACTCTGCCAGGCAGAGGTGATAAGGTGTTCAGTCTGTCACCCACATAATATCAGACTCTGCCAGTCAGAGGTGATAAGGTGTTCAGTCTGTCACCCACATAATATCAGACTCTGCTAGGCTGTCACACGTTGATGGCTAACAACAATGCCATCAAACCAATGTATAAGCGTAGACAGTCACCCCGACAGATTGCGAAATTGTTGAAACAATAACGCTTTAGTTTCTATATAATGTTTGATTTGGCGTCCAGTCATTTATCTCTCAGTATTGACCAGCATATGTAACTGCATGGTGGAGTGACGTACTCACTGCTCGCTGCATGGTGGTGTGACGTGCTCGCTGCTGTGACGTGCTCCGAGACCAATTGTGTTCCCGATAACTCTTCGAACACACTATCATTCTGCTACGAATGGAGCTATCCGCAGTTTGCAACGGGACACGCTCCCGGTTGAGGTTATTACTACTTTAGGGGCTTCACAAAGCAGAAGCTTGTCTCTAACAATCGATGATGATGCAGCATTGTGCAGGAACCTAAATGGTAGGCCAGATGCACATTTTAAGCAGCAAATGAAGATGTACGATAGCATCTGCTCAGCCCTTTCCACTGCCGGTAATGCAATTTTCACAGACAAGACCAGACCGAGTTTACATGCCTGGATGGAAGGAGTATGTATCAGATACACATCAGGAATTTAAAGAATTATTCGACCCTTGGAAAAACGTAGGTAGACATAGGCATGGGTTCGTGATCGATATGTACGTACATTACAGCCCGAGCGATATTCACAAATGCAATTAGAGTTATTAGAAAACACGAAAACGCCTTTAGGGGAGATGCTCTTGCAAAATAAAATATGTTAAATGGGGATAAAACAGATTTGGAAGAAAGTAAGATACCCTAATGAATGTAAATAACCTATTCCATTCATGGTAGAGGGTGCCTGTGGTGAAAACGAGATTGCATAACTATGGGGCAGCACTATTACGAAATATTAAGCTCTGTCAGGTCGTTGTCTGACCCAAGCTGGGAAGAAAATATCGTAACGCCAGCCGCAGATATTCAAATGTCAGCAATCCAAGCTTAGGATAGCATTTATAAATTGAAGCATTGGAAATCCTGTGGTAAAGACAGCCTTGCCGACGAATACCTAAAATATGCACACACAAGACTAGCAGATAAGTTGAGTATATGTTCTCATGCCTTCTTACTCACGGTGTTTTTCCAGAAGCAATGACTGATATTGCATTATACCGATAGTCGAGGGCAAAGCCGGCAAGAAACTTCCAGGAATAACCATCGTCTAGCTGTACTGGCTAGCGTCGTGAGTAAAATGCTGGAGACCATTCTTCTTACTCGTATGGAGGAATATTTGCAAACTACGTCCAATCAACTTGGCTTCAAGAGAGGCGTTGGAACGTATTCCTCCATATATGTACTCAAGGAAGTGCTAGATTCATGCAAGACTGAATGGTAGCGTGGTTATGGGATTTCTTGCCGCTGGCAAAGCTTTCGGTCGTACTCAACATTGAAGGCTATTTAATGCACTTCACGGCACAGGGACACCCATGTATATACTTGGTATTCTGAGATAATGGAACACCAAACAAAAGAAGTGTGTCAGATTGGGCGCTATCATGTCAGATAAATTTCACGCATCAAATAGGGTCAGACAATGTGACATCTTATCGCCTTACTTATTTAATTTATATATGAATGACCTTAGTATTGAGCTGAATAAAACAAGTGTTGGTTGTTGGATTGGAGATGCAAAGATTAATCACCTGATGTATGCTGGTGATCTCGTTATCATTTCCCCTTCTTTTTCTGGTCTCGGACGCTTGCTTCAGGTATGTGCACGTTTTGGAAGAGCCAGCTCCGTGCTATTCAATGCCAAGCAGATTGTGATTCTGGCATGTAGATCTAAGTATCTGAAAGGTGCTACTTTGACACAATTGCGCATGGACGATGTGCCTTTAAGACAGGTTACAAGTGTGAAATAGCTGGGTAATGTGATATAATGACATAGGTCTGATGATTTGAATATTGAAAGGCAGTGCAGACAGATATACCTACAAGTAAACTGTCCCATCCGGAGGTTTCACATGTGCTCACACCCTGTTCAAACGCAGTTATTCAAGTCGTTTTGTACCTCCATGCATACTGGCCACCTGTGGTCTAAATATGTCAAGCGATATTGCAAAGACTCATGATTGTATATCACACTGTGTTTAAATGACTTCATGGTTACGCAAAATATGTCGGATCGTCAGCGTCATGTGTGGCCTTCAACGTTCCTCATTGTTCAGCTGTTATTAGTAAAACTATATGTGGATTTACACAGCGCTTATCAGTTCACAGCAATATCATGGTGATGACCGCATACAATTCCACTTTGAAGTATGTATCCAGCATGAGGCGACACTGGGTAGAACAGCTATACACCCAGTACATGAGGCGACACTGGGCAGAACAGCTGTACACCCAGTACATGAGGCGACACTGGGTAGAACAGCTATACATCCAGTACATTCAAGCTGGATAAGTGTTTTGCATCTTTGTTATTTGTTGATGTGTGAGCAGTTATATGGACGTAGCGTCCGCAACACAGCATGCCTACATATCTATATATTCCTACAGTTGAAGATGTGTGACTCCGCCGCTGGCTGACTCCAATTTCAGCTGACAACTGCCTGGCCAACGGATGACGCGTCGGTACATACCACGTCAACGGGCCGCAGCCGCCGCCGGGCGAAAGGCCGCTAACTCCTCCTGGCAGCTCACTAGCACACTTCTCCAGACGGGTCACGCATCGACCGCGAGAGGCGCAAGGAGAGGAGAAGCGCACCCGCCTTATCACGGCGGATACGATCCCGCCCGGACATCATCGCTCTACCAACTGAGCCAGCCCGGAGGCGAGCCGAAAGTCGGCATGTCACGCGTTGCCATGTTGGCTGGTGTTCACACATGTCACAATTTTCGTTGCCATGTTGGCTGGTGTTCACACATGTCACAATTTTCGTTGCCATGTTGGCTGGTGTTCACACATGTCACAATTTTCGTTGCCATGTTGGCTGGTGTTCACACATATCGTTGACTATGCCATGTTGCCATGTTGGCTGGTGTTCACACATGTCACAATTTTCGTTGCCATGTTGGCTGGTGTTCACACATGTCACAATTTTCGTTGCCATGTTGGCTGGTGTTCACACATGTCACAATTTTCGTTGACTATGCGTAACCAGAAGACAAACTATTGGCGTATGACGGGCGATAGTCAGTCACCCACGTGCTTAAAGGCCGATACATCGTGTGGACAGCAATGCATTGCACATTTACGACTTGCGATGCTTAATATGAACTGAGCGTTTTGCGATACTTCATTGATTTAATCACTGAAACTAACGATATAAGTGAATAGAAGTATACCAGTTAAGAGACCATTATGAATGGACCGTATGGAGGTGTGTTTTCCATCCACAAGTAAAATTTGTCTTGACCACCGCGGCTGAACAGCACTTTCCGACTCGGAATGCCAAACAATGGTCGTTTCCATTATTTTGGTCGAATGCATGATCACCCACATTGCTACGCAGTCACTAATTGGTGCATAACTTAATGCTATGATCAGATATGTTACCTGTTCATATGTTTGGTTGTAAGATACACATGAGGGCCTTTTGGGGGAAATTGTGCTTTAGATAGCGTGATAGTTTCCTAACCGCAATGTCGAGACTATTTCCTGGTGCTTATGGTACCAGATGTATGATGAGCAAATTTACCACCAGATTATTTGAAATTTGCTATTGACACATTCAGATTGGTAAACTCGGGGGTACATCAACGCTTTAGTCACATCGTTGTTGTTACCTCTTTTTCTATAGGTTCCCATGAACTTGACACCTCAAGTGATCCACTTAATATAGGTATTAACTGTGGCAACTATTTAGCTAAAGCAGCCATAAACAGTCCCAGGGCACGGACACTAGGAGGGCAGTCGAAATTTTGGGAGGAGAAACCATAATGATCCAGGGCCATGCTAAAATCCGCATTGTTCGCCATTGGCCCATTAACTGACGTCAGTTCGTAGTTAATAAACATATAATTAAAGTATCATGCTTACGGGCACTTAATATATGTGTGTATGCGTATATGCACACATACACACATACACACATACACACACACACACACACACACATATATATATATATATATATATATATATATATATATATATATATATATATATATATATATATATATATATATATATATATATATATGTGTGTGTGTGTGTGTATGTTCTCCAAAGTACACCATGAAGACACGGAGGTGACGGCCCTGAACAAGTCTTATTTGGCTAGCTATACCTCAAAATGCTCCAAACACTTATCATCCACCGGATGACTTAGGGGATGGGGTCAAGGCATGTACATGGGATTTCAATTATTTTTATACAACAAAAGAAGCCGAGCAGTTGTCGATTACGTTGTCCTGGCTACATATTCGGTCCTCTGCATAATGTTGCTATGTTCGGTGTTCCTTCGCCTTGGAAGATTAACAAAACAGGCGGAAAGTCGCATGGCTTGGTGTCATGAAAATGTCCAGCGCGGTGATGTATCCTACATGTGACCGCTTCATTTCCCGCATATGCCCGGTAATTACTTGCTGCCTGGAAATCGCGCCTGATCCGATTGGAGACATAACAAAACAAACACATTACTAAGTGTCTGCCGGTGGAACCGAACTTGGCATTCCACCAGCCATCTACCAGTCGCCTTGCTCCAATCCAGCAGCTTCACTCCCAAACTGTTCGCAGAAATGCATACATTATCGGCCGCGTTGTGGAGTGACAAACACACGAAGCTGAGGACCCGAGTAACGTCAGCGTCACGTGCCGGTGGACAATGCGCTCCAGCGGGCCGGTCTGGCAGCAGTCTGCCAGCGGGCCGGTCTGGCAGCAGTCTGCCAGCGGGCCGGCCTGGCAGCAGTCTGCCAGCGGGCCGGTCTGGCAGCAGTCTGCCAGCGGGCCGGCCTGGCAGCAGTCTGCGAGCGGGCCGGCCTGGCAGCAGTCTGCCAGCGGGCCGGCCTGGCAGCAGTCTGCCAGCGGGCCGGTCTGGCAGCAGTCTGCCAGCGGGCCGGCCTGGCAGCAGTCTGCCAGCGGGCCGGCCTGACAGCAGTCTGCCAGCGGGCCGGCCTGACAGCAGTCTGCCAGCGGGCCGGCCTGGCAGCAGTCTGTCAGCAGTCTGCCAGCGGGCCGGCCTGACAGCAGTCTGCCAGCGGGCCGGCCTGGCAGCAGTCTGTCAGCAGTCTGCCAGCGGGCCGGCCTGACAGCAGTCTGCCAGCGGGCCGGCCTGGCAGCAGTCTGCCAGCGGGCCGGTCTGGCAGCAGTCTGCCAGCGTGCCGGCCTGACAGCAGTCTGCCAGCGGGCCGGCCTGACAGCAGTCTGCCAGCAGTCTGCCAGTGGGCCGGCCTGACAGCAGTCTGCCAGCGGGCCGGCCTGACAGCAGTCTGCCAGCGGACCGGCCTGACAGCAGTCTGCCAGTGGGCCGGCCTGACAGCAGTCTGCCAGCGGGCCGGCCTGACAGCAGTCTGCCAGCGGGCCGGCCTGACAGCAGTCTGCCAGCGGGCCGGCCTGACAGCAGTCTGCCAGCGGGCCGGCCTGGCAGCAGTCTGTCAGCAGTCTGCCAGCGGGCCGGCCTGACAGCAGTCTGCCAGTGGGCCGGACTGGCAGCAGTCTGCCAGCGGGCCGGTCTGGCAGCAGTCTGCCAGCGGGCCGGCCTGACAGCAGTCTGCCAGCGGGCCGGCCTGACAGTAGTCTGCCAGCAGTCTGCCAGTGGGCCGGCCTGACAGCAGTCTGCCAGCGGGCCGGCCTGACAGCAGTCTGCCAGCGGGTCGGCCTGACAGCAGTCTGCCAGCGGGCCGGCCTGACAGCAGTCTGCCAGCGGGCCGGCCTGGCAGCAGTCTGCCAGCGGGCCGGCCTGGCAGCAGTCTGCCAGCGGGCCGGCCTGGCAGCAGTCTGCCAGCGGGCCGGCCTGACAGCAGTCTGCCAGCGGGCCGGCCTGGCAGCAGTCTGCCAGCGGGCCGGCCTGACAGCAGTCTGCCAGCGGGCCGGCCTGGCAGCAGTCTGCCAGCAGTCTGCCAGCGGGCCGGTCTGGCAGCAGTCTGCCAGCGGGCCGGTCTGGCAGCAGTCTGCCAGCGGGCCGGTCTGACAGCAGTCTGCCAGCGGGCCGGCCTGACAGCAGTCTGCCAGCGGGCCGGTCTGGCAGCAGTCTGCCAGCGGGCCGGCCTGACAGCAGTCTGCCAGCGGGCCGGCCTGGCAGCAGTCTGCCAGCGGGCCGGTCTGGCAGCAGTCTGCCAGCGGGCCGGTCTGGCAGCAGTCTGCCAGCGGGCCGGTCTGACAGCAGTCTGCCAGCGGCTCGGTCGTCTCGGCAGCCGCGACTTTCGAGCGGCGCCCGTCGGACGAGACAGCCGCTTGCCACTGCAAGAACTGATGAGCTGCACACAGCGCTGATGAGAAGCCTGGGTAAACAGGCGGCCGAACAGGTGCCAGCGTCCCGCCGGCTGACTCATGCGCCAGGCTAAATTTAGCCGCCGGGCACGCCGTAGGCGGAAATCGGCAACGTCGTCGCCTTGTGTTGCCATCAGCGGCGCGGCCGCGCGCGGCTAGACACTAATGGCGCAGGCGAGCGCCGCCGCCGCCGTCGAGGCGCCGCGGCAGCGCGTACTGGCGAGGCGGGTGATGGCACGTGCAGCGCCACTTGAGAGGCGGCGGCCGGCCGACTGCCGCCGCCGCCGTCAGACGGGCGGGTTCGACGGCGACAGTGGAATGACGTCAGACGGGCACGTTCGGCGGCGCCGATGGGTAGCCGACGTTGATTGGTAGCAATTAACGACGGCCTCAGTGTGCCGCCCTGTCGCAAGACAGCCAGCCGCCCGGGCCGCTCAAACGCCGCCCCACCGACCGACTGTGGTCCTTGGCGGGCGACGAGCATTGGCACTGAAACAGCTGGAAGCGACGACTGATGCACGTGAAAATAGCTAGCCGCGGCGCGGGACAGCTGGGCTGGGCAACGTGGTGCCCGTCTCGTGCTGTCAGCGACCCCTGACTGACGGTAAAGTAGCCAGCCGCGGCGCGGGACAGGTGGGCTGGGCAACGTGGTGCCCGTCTCGTGCTGTCGGCCACTCCTGACTGACGGTAAACTAGCCAGCCGCGGCGCGGGACAGCTGGGCTGGGCAACGTGGTGCCCGTCTCGTGTTGTCGGGTACTCCTGACTGACGGTATGGTGCGACGTGCCCGTGCAGACCCGCAGACACATCCGGCCGTTGGGGCCGCGCGCTGCACTGCACTTATATCCGTCGTTTCTTCTGTTCGCTCTGCCCTCACGCATCAGTCGTGTCATAGCTGCTGTGTACATTGCTAGCCGGGTGTTCCGCTAGCCGGGTGTTCCGCTAGCCGGGTGTTCCGCTAGCCGGGTGTATTGCTAGCCGGGTGTACCGCTAGCCGGGTGATGTGTACATTGCTAGCCGGGTGTTCCGCTAGCCGGGTGTATTGCTAGCCGGGTGTACCGCTAGCCGGGTGATGTGTACATTGCTAGCCGGGTGTTCCGCTAGCCGGGTGTATTGCTAGCCGGGTGTACCGCTAGCCGGGTGATGTGTACATTGCTAGCCGGGTGTTCCGCTAGCCGGGTGTATTGCTAGCCGGGTGTACCGCTAGCCGGGTGATGTGTACATTGCTAGCCGGGTGCTGCTGCTGAAGGCATAGTCAGTCGAATTCCTGTGCCGTTAAAATGAATGTAAGGGTTTCTCAAGAACGGCTTCAAGAACGTAGCAAACGCCGTCATCAAGACCATCAAGCGTCACACTACGTACATGGATTCAGCAGCTGTCAGCTAGTGTTAGCTCTGTTCAATGAAGATCATCATCTGAACGACAGGAAATGGCAGGCTGCGACCCTGGTAAACATTTCGAGGTCAACCGCCATACTGCTTGGCAAGTCAGAAAAGGTGAAAGCCGGGCCGAGTAGTGATCTCAGGTCACTAGTGATCTCAGGTCCGAGTAGTGATCTCAGGTCTCAGGTCACTGCTAGGCAGCGGATCCTGGCTGCCCACGACCGACTCCAAGACAACGCCGAATGGCTGCTGAAGTCGGCAAGCCGGTGGAACAGCGATGCTGGCTACAGGAGAGTCTCAGAGTACCTGCGACAGCTGGCGGTGAGTGGTGAACGACGGCGCCGAGCGACGGATCAAGCTGCTGCAGGACCTGATGAACCCGGCCTAGGATGCGGAACAGCTTGAAGACTTTGCCTAGATCGTGGAATGGCACAGGAAAACTTTCTGTAACACCACAGAAAGCTGCAGGAACGTATAGCTGTTTGTCGAAACCATGGGGGGGGGGGCTGCTCCAGCCACCTATACAACTTCAAAACCCTTCAATTAATGTTTACGGAACTTGGTACACACATGCACATATATGTTATCTACGTGACCGAAAAAGATGACCTTAATCCGTAGCATCTGAAGGTCACAGTGTGAGAAAAACTAGTTCAATGCCCAACAAACGAAATGTGTTAACTTTCCCACAAAAAGCCAAATTTCAGTCAGGGAGGGCTATACACGTTATGTTCATAATCTACACGATTTTGGTCGCAAGTCACTTTAGGTCTTGTCAGGTCACGCAATATTCGGAACTTTCTCCGTGTATTATGCGTAAGTGACCGAACAATGCTGTAATTTTGGCCACAAGATCGCAAAGTTATCGTTCGATTTTCAATTCTTATCCGAAGTATTCGAAATTGATGTAAAAAGAACAGTCCCAGAGTCACAGGGGCCTCACGTGCTTAGTTCAGGAGAGGCAGGGGATCTTCTGATAGGTGGCTGCAGCAGCCCGCTCTCCCCCCCCCCCCTCAGTGCTGATGAGCTATATATCGCTACGATAGCTATATATCAGACGATAGAGCAGGCGATGAGCAATGGGACAGTTATTATTTCAGCACTCTAACTCAACTACAAACGGGAAACGAAGCGCTGACAGCACGTACTACTCCGGGTCAATGGCAAACCACCGTACTAGAAGGGACTTTGATGCGATCATTTCAGCTGCTGCTCGGAGACTAAACTTACCGACCAAAAGTCACAATAATCGAATACCCTGGGTAAATTTCATCATAGAACGAGAATAGCCTGGGGCGAACTTACTCGGAAAACTTTTGTGAGAAGTGGTACACGCTAGTGTGCACACACCGCCTGACGTGTGTGTGCTGTGGGAATCTTGTCTGTGTAATGTGTACTGAGCGATGTTAAATTGATTTGGGTTGTCGGGTTTAAAGTGTATTTCTTGAATACACAGAGCGGTGTGTTCTGTTTGTAGTGCGTAGTGCTTGAATTCGTGCCATTGTTTAATCAATCCATGTGTGCTCCACCACAGTGTTCATTGTTTGTTCATTCCTGTGTGTTTTTCGGTGAGTTTCTGTGTCTGTGTCTGTGAGTCGGTGTTTTGGCGTATTATTTTTGTGTGGTGCGTTTTGCTGGTGGTTGCGTTGGGCGGGCCCTTAATGGACCAGAGCACCATTTTGTGTTCACACATACACATGTAAAGCAGCCAATAGCATAGTCAGGAGACTGAGGAGGGTGTGGGCAATATTACACCTGATGGCTGGTCCTTTTTCGTAGTTAACGCCACCGCTGCCTCTTATGTTATTATCCTTACATATAACTACTTACCCTCAGGATTTTGTCCAGAGGCGTCTCCACGGAATTCTACTACGGAGGATCCTGAGAGGCCGATGTGGGAAGGCTACTACAATCATTGAGCATTGGGAAAACAATCAAGCTCCGCCACTGCATGCGATTTATTATATTCATTTGTCCTGAGCTCACATCTGCTCCTTGTTCCGCCCTTGGTAAATTATCAGCCTTGTCGCGTGTTTGTTCGTGGGTTTAACATGGTATGTCCCGAATACCTCTCGTCACATCCTGGATCTGCCATTGGGAAAATCTTCTCGGTTCGCCACTGCTTGTGATGCATCCATCATTACGGTTTGTCCTGAATTCACCCCCCACCAAAGTTCCGATTGGAACGTAAATGATACCGCTTTGCGAAAATCGGTACTTGCTGCCAATATTTTTCCTCTCCTGGATCCGCCCCTGATTTGATTAGGCTCAAAATGAGCATGTCCGGAGGTATGCCAGTTAGTGTGAGCACTTGAATTCCAATTTACAGTCACCTGAACAGTAAAACAATGAACATATTCAGATGCATGTACTGTTCCTACGTTTTCGCAAAAGTCTGCCGAAGGTGCTTCCAATATTCTTTAGTGGATCCGTTTGTGAAATACATGCAAAATTATAATTGTGGTAGAAAGTAGGGAAAAGAAACTAGGAAGAGTCACCGAATCTCACGCTTCTGTCACAAGGGTTAGGGAACGGTAGGGAAAAGCCACTGTGAGGCAGAATCCGCACACCTCCTGCCACTTAACCCTCTCCGCTACCGGAATATGGTCAAGGAACATCTGTCTTAAATCTTTTTATTCCGCTGGGCTAACCTACCCCGTGCCAGCGAATCCCAATGATTGAGTAATACTCCAACCGGTAGCCTAAGCAACGCTTTTGGCAAAGGCACAGGCAAAAAGCCAAGGAGTAGACGTCTGAATGGCAGACGTCTGAAGGCCCAAAGTGCCACGTCCCGGACAGGCGACGTGAAGGGAATTGACTAGAGGGCACCACACTAGGACTGGTACAGGGTAAGTGCACATAATAGCCGGTGTATAAAGGAGAAGACCGAAGGCCTAAGTACGCAAATGGACCGAATGCTTCCTCACAATGGGCACAAAAGCACGACATCGGACGATTGAAAGCCTACAGAATCACATCCGGCGAAACTAAAGCAATAAACACAATCCGCAAACTTAGCATTTCATTCCACAGAGGACAAGCAGTTTCATAAATTCACTGTATCAAAGATTACTTTAAGCTTGCCGTTATTTGCATGTATTAAAAGTCCTATTTCGGCTGGCTGGCTGACTGAGAGATGATTGCCAAATCGTTGATTGACTGGACTTGATATGGTAGAAGGACGTTGATTAGCACAGTGTGGCTGTGTCGATGTGTTGTTTGATTGGACTTGATACAGTTGAGGGACTTTGACTAGCACAGTATGGTTATGACGATGTGTTGTTTGATTGGACTTGAAATGGTATAGAGGGCGTTGATTAGCACAGTGTGGATGTATTGATGTATTATGTAGAGGAACGAATTGTTCTTTACCGTTGCGCGTGTTGTGTTGATGTGGAATACATGTGCTTCAGAACATGGAAAAGTGCCGTCTAATGCGAAACCAAACCCTCAAGCAAGTATTCAAAGGGCAACTCGCCCTGCTTTCCTTCGTCATGCTTCATATCCTGCTTTCCTTCGTATCGTATCCTACTTCGTGTCTTCGCTGTCAGTAGTCTTCGAGCGTGGCGGGCCGCGTCTTCGCTTTGCCAGTAGTCTTAAAACGTGGCGGGCCGATTTTTGCGTGACAGCGATTGCGTGTACAAACCACACCTCCGGTACCTTGTGTGCAAACCACACCTCCGGCACCTTGTGTGGAAACCACACCTCCGGCACCTTGTGTGCAAACCACACCTCCGGCACCTTGTGTGGAAACCACACCTCCGGCACCTTGTGTGCAAACCACACCTCCAGCACCTTGTGTGCAAACCACACTTCCGGCATCTTGTATGCAAACCACACCTCCGACACCTTGTGTGCAAACCACACCTCCGGTACTTTGTGTGCAAACTACACCTCCAGCACCTTGTATGCAAACCACACCTCCGGCACCTTGTGTGCAAACCACACTTCCGGCATCTTGTATGCAAACCACACCTCCGAAACTTTGTGTGCAAACCACACCTCCGGCACCTTGTGTGCAAACCACACCTCCGGCACCTTGTGTGCAAACCACACCTCCGGCACCTTGTGTGCAAACCACACCTCCAGCACCTTGCGCACAAACCACACCTCCGGTACCTTGTGTGCAAACCACACCTCCAGCACCTTGTGTGCAAACCACACCTCCGGCACCTTGTGTGCAAACCACACCTCCAGCACCTTGTGTGCAAACCACACCTCCAGCACCTTGTATGCAAACCACACCTCCAGCACCTTGTGTGCAAACCACACCTCCGGCACCTTGTGTGCAAACCACACCCCCGACACCTTGTGCAAACAACACCTCCGACACCTTGTGTGCAAACCACACCTCCGGCACCTTGTGTACAAACCACACCTCCGGTACCTTGTGTACAAACCACACCTCCGGCACCTTGTGTACAAACCACACCTCCGGCACCTTGTATGCAAACCACACCTCCGGTACCTTGTGTGCAATCCACACCTCCGGTACCTTGTGTGCAAACCACACCTCCGGTACCTTGTGTGCAGGCCACACCGCTAACACCCGATCTGCCTGACCGTCGTGCGCCAATGTGAGGCGCCGTCCATGAGGAATCACTACAGTTGCCGTGTGAAAAGGAAGGTACAATAATTACACAGGGGACACCCACTCCAATGTATCCTTTAATTGTTTTCATAAAAGGATTGCATTGAATTTGCAATGCTGCACTTGAAGATTGCAAATCTGCCCTCGCACCGCCAGACTGCAGGTAGCGTGTTGGGGAAATCAACGCAAAGCTTCGCTACTGTGGTGTGTTTTGAACATAGTGAACAATGTTACACTATGAGCAACGTCAAAATCCCGGAGTTATCCGACCAGCAGAAAATAAATCAGCTTGGTATTGGACGCGTATGTCTACATGGCCGTGCCGGACCAGAGACAATCTAGGTTCATCACCATTTTAACTTTTGCCATGTGCCGTGTGCAGCCCACTCCATTTAGGCAACTTCCTTTCATATGTCAGGATATCTGCTCCAGATAGCTCTGGCGCCGCGTGAGAAAGGCCGAAGTCGGCTGAAGGGCGTCAACTTTGTCATGGCCAACCGAAACGGCCGGCTCGGCTTAATGCGGCCGGCGCGGCGGTGTGGCGGAACCAGCGGACGGCGGTGTGGCGGAACTAGCGGACGGCGGTGTGGCGGAACTAGCGGACGGCGGTGTGCCGGAACCAGCGGACGGCGGTGTGCCGGAACCAGCGGACGGCGGTGTGGCGGAACCAGCGGACGGCGGTGTGCCGGAACTAGCGGACGGCGGTGTGCCGGAACTAGCGGACGGCGGTGTGCCGGAACTAACGGACGGCGGTGTGCCGGAACTAGCGGACGGCGGTGTGCCGGAACTAGCGGACGGCGGTGTGGCGGAACCAGCGGACGGCGGTGTGGCGGAACACAGGGTGCGGAACTAGCGGACGGCGGTGTGGCGGAACTAGCGGACGGCGGTGTGCCGGAACCAGCGGACGGCGGTGTGCCGGAACCAGCGGACGGCGGTGTGCCGGAACCAGCGGACGGCGGTGTGCCGGAACCAGCGGACGGCGGTGTGGCGGAACCAGCGGACGGAGGTGTGCCGGAACTAGCGGACGGCGGTGTGCCGGAACCAGCGGACGGCGGTGTGCCGGAACCAGCGGACGGCGGTGTGCCGGAACTAGCGGACGGCGGTGTGGCGGAACTAGCGGACGGCGGTGTGCCGGAACTAGCGGACGGCGGTGTGGCGGAACTAGCGGACGGCGGTGTGCCGGAACTAGCGGACGGCGGTGTGCCGGAACTAGCGGACGGCGGTGTGCCGGAACTAGCGGACGGCGGTGTGCCGGAACCAGCGGACGGCGGTGTGCCGGAACTAGCGGACGGCGGTGTGGCGGAACTAGCGGACGGCGGTGTGCCGGAACTAACGGACGGCGGTGTGCCGGAACTAGCGGACGGCGGTGTGGCGGAACTAGCGGACGGCGGTGTGCCGGAACTAGCGGACGGCGGTGTGGCGGAACTAGCGGACGGCGGTGTGCCGGAACTAACGGACGGCGGTGTGCCGGAACTAACGGACGGCGGTGTGCCGGAACCAGCGGACGGCGGTTTGGCGGAACTAACGGACGGCGGTGTGCCGGAACTAGCGGACGGCGGTGTGGCGGAACTAGCGGACGGCGGTGTGCCGGAACTAACGGACGGCGGTGTGCCGGAACTAACGGACGGCGGTGTGCCGGAACTAACGGACGGCGGTGTGCCGGAACTAACGGACGGCGGTGTGCCGGAACCAGCGGACGGCGGTTTGCGGAACTAACGGACGGCGGTGTGCCGGAACTAACGGACGGCGGTGTGCCGGAACTAACGGACGGCGGTGTGCCGGAACTAACGGACGGCGGTGTGCCGGAACTAGCGGACGGCGGTGTGCCGGAACTAGCGGACGGCGGTGTGCAGGAACTAACGGACGGCGGTGTGCCGGAACTAACGGACGGCGGTGTGGCGGAACTAGCGGACGGCGGTGTGCCGGAACTAACGGACGGCGGTGTGCCGGAACTAACGGACGGCGTTGTGCCGGAACCAGCGGACGGCGGTGTGCCGGAACCAGCGGACGGCTGCGTCCCAACTGGACCGTACCGGCCGGCAGATGTGACGGGCAGATGTGGCCGGCAGATGTGAAGGCAGATGTGACGGGCAGACGTGGCCGGCAGATGTGACGGGCAGATGCGACCGGTAGATGTGGCCGGTAGATGTGGGCGGTAGATGTTGCCGGTAGATATGAACGGCAGATGTGGCCGGCAGATGTGACAAGCAGATGTGACCGACAGATGTGGACGGCTATCTCACTCAGTTAGTGTCTCATTCAGCTAGTGTCTCACTCAGCTAGTGTCTCACAGAGGCTGCTGCCAGCCGGCTGAAGGGCATCGCATGTGGCCGTACGCCTCTGTCTCCACCGCACACTGCAGTACGCCTCTGTCTCCACCGCACACTGCAGTACGCCTCCGACCCACCGCACACTTGGTGGAAAAAGTGGCAGGCTCACCTATTTCAGTCATCAGCAGCCAAAACATGTTTTCCCATTCACTTGATGAGGCGTGGGCTAACTACACATTTTGCATTTCGTAATGCTAATGACAGCGAATTAACCGCAACATATACTCGAATAAAATATAAATTGATTTGGGTTGCATACTTTACGGTGAGACACAAGCGCCAATGTTGTCATCAATGCAATGCTGACTGCACAACAAGCGCCAATATTATCATCGATGCAATTAATGCTGAGTCCACAAGCGACAAGATTATAGTTGATGTAATGGTAATTCTACAGTCGCCAATAGTATCATCATGCTGACTCCACAAGCGCCAATATTATCATCGATGTAATGCTGACACCCCGATAACACACCCTTTCACAGATGGATAAGTAGGAATATGATAAATAGTTTGCTTGTGAGCAGGGGCAGCGACACATCACCTGGCGAGTGGAACACAGGATCGGGTAGGGGAGAAGTCAATGCAATTTGAAGCCAATTATTGTCCGTGCAATGCCATGCGATTAACGCTAGCATTCTTCTTTTTCTTGAAGGGGGGGCAACCGGTCTCCTGTCACCTGGTGGTATCACCCGTGCAAGCGAGGATGATGAAAAATAATTCGAATCAAAATGCAGTGACACGCACGCCAACAAGGCAACACAAAATCATACACAGCTTCTCAACAACACTTCCGATTCCATTTGCGACCCAATACGGGAGGCGAGACGCTTAACGTGGGCATAATCAGAAGAGGGGCATCGAACTGATCCACAGGGCGCGGCAGGAATAGCGACGGCTTCCGCTTACGTACATTGAGCGCAGTCGGTCGGCGGCCACGTGCCGCCTCACATCCCAGTCAAATGGAAATTATTTCCGACAGCGCTTTGAACGACCTGTCGGCAGATTACATTTGGCCCATCGGAGCCGTCTCCACTCAGTTTTGCGTGCTGAATGCTAATGGCGGTCATCATGGAGCCGGCCAGCAGGTCCGCTGGGTTGACTGGTTTGTGTGGCAGGGCCACATCGGTGTGAAACGCTTGTATTTGAGAACGGCGCATCACATTAAGTCACAATGTTTGCAAACACAAATTGTGAAGAACTGACCACATATAAAACTTATTACCATCTTCACAAACGGCTTCACCGGGGCGAGCCAGCTGTCCCGAGAAGAGTATTTGGGCGTGACTGTTGAAGGCGCGCGCGTGGTTGGGCCGCACCTTCGAATCGTTGCAATCGTGCCACTTGGACGAGTGGGTGGGTCAGCTCTTCCTATGCCTTGAAGAAATGTCTGTACCGCATTTCTTAGAAATGTTGCCAATTTTATGTTGAGGTGCAGTTCGGCGAATATTTGCCGGCGTCATGTATGCTTTTATCCGTACAGTTAGCCGTTTCCAGCAATAATGAACGTTATATTTGGTAATAAGAACTAAGGCGAAACCTTTTTCTCCTATCGGTATTCCGCTTCCATTATTTTGCCTTAGGGTTAATGAAACGAAGATTACGAAGGCATGAGTCGTCGAATGGATCAATCAAAAACAGCACAATAGCTTCCCTAGTGATGTGTATGTGAGCAATGTACCCTTTGAAGTTGGTTGGCATTATCAGTGTGCTCCTCGGTCAAGCTATATAATAATATAATAATAACAGTTATCATGTTATTTCCAATCGAAGTAAAATGATGGGTCAGTCCATACTAGCTCAGACAATTTAAAAGAAAGGCTTAGTTTACAGGTGACGGCTCTAGCTTTTCCTCTCTAATGCGCATTACGCACCTTTAATTATGTGCATATGTTCCATTAGTATATGTATTCCGAAGCCGATTAAGTTGACATGCACATGTTCTACTTAGCTCTCTAACTGTGCGGTGGAACTCGGGTGCGCCATATATACATAATGGGTATGTAGATATTTACATACCTGGGTAAGCTTGAAGCTACCTGTGGGACCGGTGGGCAGTTGAATGTGATCATGGATAGTATATCCACAAGGTCATTGGTAGCAGTGTCATGGCAGTTATCTAGATTGCATGCAAGTTTGACGATGATGGAAAATCGATAGAACAATGACATGAATCCAGGGCGCAAAAGCTACTTCTGCATGTGCTTCTACATTACCTGAGGGTGCCTGCGATATCGAGTATGGTTCTGTAGCTTCTAATTAGTGACAGCAGATATTTTGCCGATAATTAAACGAGCCAGCATCAACCGATTCCAACGATTTATCATGTGAAGTTGTGGTTGGAAAGAAGAAAGAAATATGATTATGATAGAGTGGCCATAGCATGGAGTATTCAGTACTATACGCTCACATATTACCAGAGCCCATTGAGTACTTCGCCCTGCCAGTTTTTGCGCTATTGACTGCACGTCGCCGCAGTTCTTATTTTTCATTTTCGTCGGGCGACACCCATCGCTCTTTTCGTTCGTTTCTAGGGGTGACACCTGTCACCCCGCGTGGGTTTTTTTTTTTATCATCGTATTTCCGTTCCCTGTGTTTCTGAGTGTTCTTGTTGATTTAGATTTCATTAGGTAGGTTTTTTCCCCGGATGGGGACAAAACGAAAGAAGGATACGGACCCCAGCTCGCCACCGGACTCCGAGACGGAATTTCCACCACTTGCTACACCTGACGACCATCGCGCGACCCCGGACTCTGCACATGATGTCCCACCTCTCGATACCACCGTTGGTGACCTGCGCCGGACAATTCCTTTGGACGACGCCATGGAAGCCCTTTGTTCCGCACCGACCCCCGCTCGTACCAAGACTACAACCTCGCCTCGCAATTCCGACCAGACCATCACTCTCCACGCCGCAGACCCACGCCCTAACCAGACCACGCCATCCCAACCTGAACCCATCGAACCCTACCTCGACAGTGCTGGCTCTTTCATAGTTGCCAAGCCTGTCGAGGAATCCGTTTCCTTCCGCCGTATTAACGTTTTCTGGCCGACCAAGCAACTCCTCGCCATCTGCTCCTTAACCAATCCTGACATCGAAGCCCCTGCCAACGGAACCCTCGTCATTAAAACCCAAACCCGAGCCCAGACCAAAGCCCTCCTCCGTACCACCACATTTTGTGGTAAATCTGTCACCATTACCCCACATTCCAACCGCAACACCACCAAGGGCACCATCTTCGCGCCGGAGCTCCGCTCCATGTCTGAAGCAGATATCCAGGCGGAGCTCAGGCCGGAGGGGGTGACCCACGTCCACCGAATCACCTCCTTTAACCCGCGCACGTTCGGGGGGGGGGCAGATATCTGCCCCCCCTGCGGTTTTTCCTACTTTGCCGCCATACTAATCGGGTTAGCAAGGCCAAACCTCGCATGGCTGCTCATTGGTCTTTTCCGCATATCCTCAGAATTTTTTCACCCTGGGTCATCTCAAGTCAGGTCATCAGGTCAGGCGAAGTGACCCAACATCCCTCGGAGTTCTAGGTGGCATCACTCCCAGAATAATTGGCCGATTTATTTCAAACTTATATCACGTCATGATCTTATCAGGGACTATAATATGTATCTCACGTTTTTCGTAACATTGACCTGAGGTCAGGTCGCGGCCATGGCTTCCCCCATTATAGGCCTATGGTAAAATATACAAATGTTTCCTGGTTACATATTTGCTCTCGGAATGACCTCCAACGGTTATGGCGTGTAGTTGGAAGCTATTCTCAATGTTACCGCTGCCATTTTTGCTCAGTGACCTCACGAAGGTCAGCTGAGGTCACCTGAAATCACTAGCACATTTTTGCGCAAAGGCTGAAATTACCGTCATTGTGCTTGTATCGCCAAGACGTGTCGATTGATACATTACATGACCTCCCTAGTCTACCCCATGACCTTGACCTGAGGTCATAGTTTCGGTGACCCATCTGTTGCCCTGACCTTAAATTACACAGCGTATGTCGATAGCACATTTCAAGGACTGTCCGATAGCATTTGCAGTTTGTTTCTATCAGGTAGAGGTCCTGATATATGTGCCAATATCTGAGGGTCCCACCCGATCTGGTCGAATTTGGCCTATGATGACCCAGTGACCTAAATATTGACCTGAGCGAGAAAATGACCGAAATACTTTCGATAGAGCTTGTCACCAGCTATTCAACGCCGTTTTCCGTTTGTCGCTACCTAGCATAGTTCTTGAGATCTTAGGGGGGGCAGACATCTGCCCCCCCCGGACATGCGAAGTTGGCGCGGACCGCCGGACGTGCGAGTGTTAAAGACGGCGAGAAACGGGATACAAGCCTCCTTGTCCTCACCTTCAACTATACCACTCTTCCCAAGACTCCTCGCCGGCCACATCCGATACCAAGTCCGAGTATTTATTCCCAATCCCCTCCGCTGTTTCAATTGCCAGCGCTTCGGGCATGGCAGTAAGACGTGTCGCCAAACAGCCCGCTGCCCGAAGTGTGGTGAACCACCCCATCCTGATTCCACCTGCTCAACGCCTGCCCACTGCCTCAGCTGCAACACATCCGACCACCTCACCACTTCCAACCTCTGTCCAGTCTGGCGACGGGAGAAAGAGGTTTGCGCCATCAAGGCCACGACCGGAGTGTCCTACCCCCAGGCCCGGCGGTCTGTCGAGGCCACCTTCCCCTCCACCAAAACGTACGCACAGGCGACCAGCATTGCTCCCCCCACCCCTCGCGTCAACACCATTTCTACTTCAATGCAAACCGACATCATTCCCGGCTTAGCTCCACTTAAAAAACTCACACCACTGACCACACCGACACAAACCACCCTGGCTCCCAATACACAAACCACTCCGGCTCCCAACAAGCGGACCACTCCAGCGAGGACTGACAGGCCCCGCAGTCATTCGGCTGCGGGAGGAAATACACGTTCCCCATCAGCGGGCCGCCGATCGAGACCTGCGCGTCTAGCTCCGGCCGGCGCCCACAGGACACGACCGACTCCAAGCCGGCGGGCATCCCCCGCGGCAGTGGCCGGCCGCCGTGAGCCGGTCGGCAAGGTCACCGGTCGGCCGGACGGCACTGGCGGGTCCACCGCCGTCGTCCGCACCCAACCCACATGTCCGCCGGAGCTACACTCCTGGCTCCGGCATGCACCAAAAGGTGCTGACAAACATTAATACTTTTTATCCCAATGTAAAGACATACAGACATAAAAGATCAGTGCAACTATGAGCCACAAGGGCCCTTCTTGGTTGCACTCTGTACACTGAACCAGTTGTCCATCAAATGTGTTGATCAACTCTCCCTGGAATACAGAAAAACAAGCCCCCTATTCTTATAATGATTGTCTATGCTGTTCTTAAAGATGTTCAGTGTGTTGCTACTGACAATGGTTTCTGGCAGCTGGTTCCAGTGTTCTACTACCCCGTTGGTGAAGAAGGACTGTCTTAACCTTGTCCTGCTGTGATTAACTTTAATTTTGAATTGATGACCTCTAATTGCATCATTTCTGTTAAATTCAAACAGTTCCCTGAGATAACCCTGTTCCTGACCATGAACAAATTTAAAGACCTCGATGAGATCTCCTCTCAGCCTTCTATATCTAAGTGAAAGCATATTCAATTTCTTCAATCTTTCCTCATATGCCAGGTTGCCCATACCATTCACCATTTTTGTTGCCCTCTTTTGTACTCTCTCTAAAAGCCAACAATCTTTTTCATAACTAGGGGACCAAGCTTGGACACAATATTCCAGATGTGGCCTGACATATGCACAATAAAGCTTCCTGATGACTTCCTCACTTTTGTATGATACATTCCTATTTCTACACTTTTACAATGGAATTGCCATAGTTTATTATCCAAATGGGCCGAAATGAAAGCCTTTTTACAAACTATTCTCACACCTATTCCATAGCACTCCAAGAAACATGGTTTTTACCTAATGATACATACAACTTTAACTTTTTCAATTATTCACTGTACCGTCACGACGAGATCCGTGGATCACATCGAAGAGGCGGAACAGCACTTTACATAAACAATGATTTCACACATACACAAATTACACTTAATACACAATTACAAGCCGTAGCTTGTACATTACGTTTACATGGTATAAATATAGATGTGTGTTCCATCTACATTCCACCACACACCGATAACACAAATATTTTGGCACATTTAGAAAACCTCATAGCACATTTCAAGAACCCTTTCATATTACTCGGAGACTTTAATGCACACAGTCCAGCCTCGGATCGAGCACGTACATAAGGAGACACTCGCGGCCACATCATTGAACACATTTGAGACCGGCATAATTTAGGAATACTTAACACCGCAGAATCAACCTTTTTCACCTTGGACATAATACAGCAACAGCCATTGATTTATATATTTGTTCCCCCACCCTGGCAAACGACTTTGATTGGACCATAGAAACCGACATCCACGACAGCGACCACTACCCCATCAAATTAACACCCACTTTTCAACGGCGACTGACACCACACCCAGTTTTATTCCCCGCTGGGAAATTTCCAAAGCCGATTTGACAACATTTCAGGAACTCTCTTATATGCAATACAACCCCAACATTTCTCCCGTCGGAAACATCAACTCAATTACAAATACACTTTTCGAGGTAGCTTCCACGACTATTCCACTTACAAAACCATTCACAAAAAGGAAACCAGTAACTTGGTGGTGTCAAGAAATTTAAAAAGCCATTGCGATAAGAAAAAGAGGATTTAGAAATTATTTACGACATCCCGATCAAGAAAATTTATACATCCGTAGCCGCGAACGTGCGAGGACCCGCCGCATCATTCGCGATGCCAAGCGCCGTTCATGGGCCATATATCTACAGCAGCTGACTTTCCAAACACCTTTGAGTAAAATGTGTCAATTAATCCGACGTTTGTCCGGACGCTCCCCATTTAAATCTCTACCGGCCCTCAAAATCCACAATCTCACCATTACAGACCCACAAACCATAGTAAATACCTTAGCTGATACCATAGCCCATAATAGCTCCGATGTGAACAACCGACCTAATTTCCTACCAAATGCGCACTCACTTTTCACACCAATCTCGAACTCTTTCAATCCGACAATACCGAGGACTACAATGCTTCTTTTCAACTTTTCGAACTGCAGAATACCATTTCCTCCGCCGGTAACACTTCAGTAGGGCCTGACAAATTACATTATTCCTTCTTTCGACATTTATCTGACCACACCAAACAATGCATCTTAGACACATTTAATTCATTATGGGAAAATCACATCTTTCCTGAAACATGGAAAAAAAACTATCATCATTCCCATTCCAAAACCCGGCAAAGATCACAGTAACCCCAATAATTTTCGGCCAATTGCTCTTACCAGTTGCTTGGGGAAACTTCTTGAAAGAATGATTAGTAAAATACTGACCTGGCACCTGGACACAAATTCTCTTTTATCTCCATTCCAACGTGGTTTTCGTCACGGACGCAGCCCAGTCGACCATCTCATTAGATTAAAGACAGACATCCGACTTAGTTACAAAAATCACGAACACACTCTGGCAGTTTTTTTGGACATTAGCAAAGCTTATGATATGGTCTACAAACCTGCATTACTTTTCAAAATTCACCAACTCGGTTTCAAAGGACACTTAGCTCATTATTTAATAGGTTTTCCATCTGGTAGTCGCTCTTTCCACCTCAGATGTCGATCATCAACTTCCACTCAGCATGTTATGAACAACGGACTGCCACAGGGGAGCTGCATATCACCAGTTTTATTTCACATCATCATCATTAATGACCTTTTCGCTGACATGCCTGCAAATGTATCATTTTCTCTTTTTCGGACGACAGTGCAATTTGGTGCTCGGACAAGAATTACGAAAATTGTTTGATTCGGCTTCAAAAGGCCCTTGACAAATTACATCAATCAAGTACGGTTTCAATTTTTCGGCCCCCAAATCTGCAACCATGATTTTTAGCAAATGCACTCCGTGCCCAAATCCAGATACACAGCTTCACCTTGGACAAAATGACATACCTTTACTTCTACCCCCTTAGGAGCCGATCGTCACACTCTTTTACAACTATATCAATCATTAGTACTCCCCATCATTTAATATGGCTCTGTAGTTTATGCTGGTGCCAACCCATCCTCCTTACACATTTTAGACACAATTCAAAATAAATTTATCCGTATCGCACTTGGTGCAATGACCACTTCACCCATCATCTCTTTAGAAACCGAATCGGGAATTCCTCCTTTAGCTCTCCGCCGAATGCAACAAACACTTAGATACGCCTCCAAAATTCAGTTTCATGCAAACCACCTGACACACACGTCATTGCAAATTCTCACAAATTTACATCATCATTATTTAGGTCCAGTGGAAAAGCGAACTGGACTCACTATCGCTTCTCGGGTCAAAACATTTTCTGAACAACTTCACTTCACTATTCCACCCATTACTTCTCTTTCTCCACCAACTACACCACCGTAGCAGATGGCAGAAAGACACATTCTATATATCACCACCACTCCAATATCACATGTTTGTCCCGAATATATCAAGCAAAGATGTCACCAATTTCGGGCTCGTTATCACCATGTTCCTTTTGTTTTTACTGACGGTTCTAAAAATGCTAACCTTACAGGAAATGCAATAGTTTCGGGAGCGTACAAAAAAACAACATCGATTACCAGACGGAACATCAATTTTGATCGCTGAATTACATGCCATCCTCATTGCCCTTCGTTATATTCGTAATCGTTTCCTTTGTCACCCCATGCGCAGCGTCGTTGTTTGTTCTGACTCAAAATCTGTTCTTCAATCACTTTCTTCACTTTCATTTTCACACCATTGCCATATTTCCATCTATGACACACTTCAAACACTTTACATGATGGGCGTGAGGGTCCGCTTCCTGTGGGTGCCCCGCCACTGCGGCATCCCAGGAAACGAAAAAGCTGACAAATTAGCAAAATAATCATTACAACTTCCAAACATTAAAGAAATTCCACCACATTTTGACGCCATTAAATCATCAATACAGCAGAGAATTCGACATTTTTGGACACAAAACTGGACACAAAACTTAAACCATACCCAGTTACGACTTATCAAACCCACTGTTGAACCATGGGCATCATCTTTTCAAAAAAACCGACACGAAGAAAAAATCCTATCACGTTTACGCATCGGCCATACCTTTCTTACCCATCGATTTATCTACACGAATTCACCTCGACCCTCATGCCCATCATGCAACATTCATATAACAGTTTCACATATATTACTACACTGCACACAATATCATGACCATAGAAAACCACTGATCGATTACTGCCACGCACACAACATCCCTTTCACTTTGCCCTCACTGTTGGGGGATGATCACCCTTTTCGTATCAAGTTACTTTTTATTTTTCTGCAAGAAACCAACTTGTTCCAGGCCTTATAAACTGACTTTTATGATTTAATACTTTGTTCCTTTTCATCAGCGGCACGAAATGGTCTGGGGAGGCCGAAGTGCCTAATTTAACAAATCGAATAGTGACCATAGTCGTAGCGTCGAATAAAAAAAGAGCAGAACCGTAAATACTCCGTGCACCCCCCCGTACCGGTACCCGGCCTGGGTACCGGTACCCAAGCAAGGTCAGCTACATGTGCTATGGTGGGCATGAGTCACCAGAAACCCTCTCAACTTGTGCCGAACACACAGGCCAGCGCCACGCCACGACTGGAGAGCGGCCGGCTCGTGACGGACCATTCCCGACACACAGACCAGCGCCGTGCTACGACTGGGGAGAGGCCAGCTCGTCACGGACCATTCCCGACATGCTACGACTGGAGAGCGGCTGGCTCGTGACGGACCATTCCCGACACACAGGCCGGCGCCACGCCACGACTGGGGAGCGGCCGGCTCGTGACGGACCATTCCCAACACACTACGACTGGAGAGCGGCCGGCTCGTGACGGACCATTCCCGACACACTACGACTGGGGACCGGCCGGCTCGTGACGGACCATTCCCGACACACAGGCCAGCGCCACGCTACGACTGGAGAGCGGCCGGCTCGTGACGGACCATTCCCAACACACTACGACTGGAGAGCGGCCGGCTCGTGACGGACCATTCCCGACACACAGACCAGCGCCGTGCTACGACTGGGGAGAGGCCGCTCGTGACGGACCATTCCCGACACACAGGCCAGCGCCGTGCTACGACTGGGGACCGGCCGGCTCGTGACGGACCATTCCCGACACACAGGCCAACGCCGTGCTACGACTGGGGAGCGGCCGGCTCGTGACGGACCATTTAACGCGGCATTTGGGCGGAACCATTTTCCGTGTCGTTGACTCGAAATATGGGGCACAAGCGACTCGGCCAACATAAAATATTCTCTGGCAGACGGATTTATTCCACAGAGGCAAATGGATGATTACAGCCTTGCTACGTTGATGGATGTTAAAAGCGGGTAGCAGAAATTGAGAAAGCTGCTCGAATAGCCTTGCCCGTGCCGGCTAATTAAGTGAGAAATATAGCATACTTAGAAATCCTTCGTTAACAAGCGCAATGTGCAAGCATGCGGCCGCAAGTTTGGCTTGACTTGGCTTGACTTCCAAAAGTCGCAAAATGTCGGCTTGACTCTCAAAAGTTGGAAAAGTGTCGGCTTAACGAAGCTGATTTGGACATCAGACGAAGTGCGCAGCTGCCCAGTCGAAGTCTACACTTGACGAGGGCACCGCGGCGTTTTCCAAGAAGAGTTACCGCACGGCAAGTGGGCTTCAAGCGAGCCGAAACCAAACCTCGTTTGATTCATTAAATCGCTGCAATAACTAGCATGAGGCTTCACAGTCGGAAAATCTCTCGAACACAGGAACAAGGCTGTCAGATTTAGGCACGGATCCAGGGAGGGGGGCGAAGGCGACGGCCACCCTCCTGATGATCCGAAGCGCATCTCTGATGGAGATGGGGCGCCCTTCCAGATGGAAAGGTGCCCCACGGAGAAGATCGGGCAAAGGACCCCTCCCCTTCCCCTTTCACGCACACGCCCAGCTGAACGAAATTTTCACCGGAAGGCACATTTCCGGGTCCGAGTAGAGTGGATCCCCTATCCCCGCGCAACTAATGGTTCAGCCGAAGACGTCCCTTCGGTTGGAAAGTCGCCTCGCCAAAATTACACCCTCTTGACGAAATCCTAGATCCATCAGTGGCCAGAACAGTTACAAAGTGCATAACCGGGAGATGCACTTGTCACGCAATGTGTCAGCTGACTTCAAATGCCGACTATGTTTGATTAAATGTTAAATTATGCCAAGACGTTAAGTACATTTAACTTCAGAACACTCCTGTCTCATTATGGTTTGATATGAAACGTAGCTAAACGTGCCTTTTCGTCCTCCCTCTCTTCCTCCACATTGCACGATCGTTTGCGTTCCAAGTGTTAATAAATTATTTTACTTTAACGTTCCAAAGATACAAAGCAAGATTGCCCATCCTTGACCAGACAGTCAAGCTATCATCCCGTTTACCACAAATAGTTTTGTTCCGTAATTGAGATGTGAGACGTGCCCCGACATGGGTCTCTTGTAGCGCTTGCATGTCTTAGTGGATAAGTTATGCAAGCGAAGTTCGTGAAATGCATATTAGAGAGGTATTCATTTATTTCATGATTGCCCGGAAGGTCAGCGACGAAAATGTGTACCTTTGTAATTCGTTTCGGAAATGGCACGCAAGCAAAGGTTGATTTCTGCTCGCATCGCATACACTCGTAGTGCAAAAGGCTCGCATTGCTGGAGTTTGTAATGCAATGGAAGTGGTTCGCATTGGAAGTGGTTCGCATTGCTAAGATGTCACATAACTTGCGGCTAGCAATGCAAAAGGCTCGTGTTGTTAAGAATTAAAATAACATTAGGCTCATAGTTGATTAAGTGCGTAAGCGAAGGCTCTGTAGACGTAGGATAGGCATGTCAGGCGCGTTAGCATACTATTGGCATCGGAAAGGTTTCTCAAGAGAAAGCTTGCATTACGCAATTTCTCGTATTGGATAGCGTTTGCAGAATACCAGTACGTATAAACAAATGGCAGCAAAGGTTTCGTGGTGCGCAGGTATCGCTAAATACAGCCATAAAATCAACACAAATCTAGTTAAAATAACATTCTACTTGGAAAAGTCGGTGAGTCAAGGTTCCGTGACAAAAGTCGCCATTGCTTAACCCTCGGCTTTGTGCGGCATTTGGCCGCCTCCGCCAGTTGATGAGTTCAGTTCCGTGACATTTCCAAACGAAGTGTCCTGGAGAGACAAGTACAAATGTGTATGTGTGGGGGGGGGGGGGACGATATCTTGCGATTGACTGCCGATTCTTATACCTCGGTGTGATTGCTGACCCTCCAGGTCAGATCAAATGTCAAGTTTTCGCAAAAATCGAGACCCTTCATGTTTTGATCACAAACGCGTTCTAAGCTGCAACCGATATGCACTTTTTATTATCACCAGAGTGGTCGTCGGTGCTTTACGGATGTAATGACATATCGCAAACTCCATTTAAAACATATGTCACGGGCAGGCCAAGGACTGACCCCGTCTTTGAAAGTTCAATTTCAATAAAATTTTGCTTGAAGTAGGTCAAAACAAAATCGACATACAAAGTTTCAAGTCGATTGAAGTTTGCTAAGGGACATGTTATGATCAAATGTGAGCCATTGTTAATACATGGGGAAAGGGGAGACAATATGAATGGTTTTAAAAAATACAGCTCGAGCGTCTACTATATTGGCTATTGCCCGGCAACTATGGCTCACAGCGACATGAAATTGACACGTTTTGTGAATTAAGAATGGAATCGTATCAATTGTATTGTTTTCATCTGCACGTGCCTTCCATAGTGGATTAAACGTGAAATTGGCCCTTTTGATGATTTCTGTTTCACGAATAGTGCTAGATCTTGACCACCAGATGAGGAAACAAATTGAAACACATATTTTGAGCTTGGTTTGTAGGCCGACTACTTTCGTCCAGAAAACGTAACACTGTCCGCCCCACAAGTGCGATGCTACTGCGACCTCAAAGGGGCACGATCAGGATTTTGAAGAAAAGAACCTATTCTGATTACACGCTGATTGTGATCAAACCGTTGCGAGATTTAACTGAAAATTATATATTTGGATAGCCTGTTTAATGCACAGTAGTGCACAGTAGCATTATATTTTCTTTTAGATAATAATGTGGGCGCAGTCCATACAGCCCTCAACCATTCAAGTAATACAATTTCATCCCTCATTAAACAGTTTCCAAATGCATTGATCAATCGCTGGGAAAGTAGCATAGTTCAAACTATTCAGAATGTCGTACGCACGCGCTTCCTCGCCTCACACTGCCGTGAGAATGTGGTGGTGGCAAATGTAAGTGCACAAAAGTATATGTGCTGTACAGACCAGGTGCAGACTGGGAACTGAAGCAGGCACGAGATATTGATAACGTTAAAAGTGGCACGGAACTGAGAACGTGACCACGCAAAATGACGGGACGGGGAGAAGGATCGATGAGCGGGGCCGGGGAACCGGGCTGGGAATGGGACCGGCGATGTGCTGGCAGACTGGCCCAGCTCTGAGCTGGAAAACGTGGTCCAGCTATGGGCTGGGAAGCGTGGCCCAACTATGGGCTCGTAAACGTGGCCTGGTTATGAAACTATACTTTCCATATTTTCAATGATGTACAGTGCAGGGCCATAGTCACGTATAGTCATAATTATGACCATTGCATGTCCAGTGTAATGGAGGTCAGTGTCGTCTACGGTCATGCCGAAGGCGTGCCGGCCCTCCCGCAGGGACAGCCTACTCGGCAGAGAAGCGATCCGAGTAGTTTTCAAGACGTTTATTGGGGCGCTGAACGAGCGAGGGCGAGTCGAATATCTGTGTATATCAGTCATAGGCGAGTGGCTTTCAGTGATTACACAAGAGGTGCAAGGATGTGCTAATCGGATACCCTCTCTTGATTCCAAAGGCGAGTTTTGCTACCTATCACATGCTGCTCTACCTAGTGCATTAACCTCTTTATGCTTACATTCCAGCGCACAGTACCGTCACTGAAGATGCAGATCACTACCTAATTACTCTTGGGAGTGCAAACATTGATTTTCCTCAGTTATTGATTTAATGGTGACAAGAAATATGACATAGACGCACATAAAAGTAATGTATTAGCAAGCTTAGCAATTAGCATGCTGTGCATAGGTGCAGCATTGCAACAAAGGCTCAACGTTGTATTGACACATTGGGTATGCTAGAACTGCAATATGTCAACCAAGAATGTCAAATCAGTGTGCCTACAGAACATACCAATTTGTGTCACAACACACTTCAGTCGCTAAAAGTAAATGCAGATAAAATGTAAAAGACGCCAGAACAAGCTGAGGTTGCTAAAACCACAGCATGACAATAAAGCTTCGAAAATTGCATTGCAACACCATGGGTACAGGGATGAAACAAAAGCAGACTAGTCCTGTATTTTTGCCATCTAGAGGATTGTCTTCTCCATAAATACAAATATCCTCCATTTTCTAGTTTGAAGGTTGAATGGTGCTACATTCACAGTGTTGTACTATTTGGAATAAGGTTCGCAACACACTTTGAAGTCACAGGGTGTTTCACATACTACAAATAGGAAGGACACTATCCTCCCAGAGTAGGCATGCTCGCAAATTTTCCTCTAAATCCATGATTCAAAAACATATATGACACACCGAATGTTGATGTCCAAGATATCCCAAGGAAATTATAGATGAACACACGTTTCCGACCAAGGGGACATTCACGAATGGCGCAGCCGAGTCACAACTGTATTGGCGCCTAATTATTGATAAATGTCTTGAATGGGTTTATTTTGAGAAAGTAGTCAACGAAGTTACTTCTTTTTGCTTTGTATTTGTACCTCACACCATTAAAACATATTTACGTTTGCATATTTAGGTCAGAAGTTCTCGTTCCGCATCCCCATCATTGAACATGAATTTATAAAGTTCTGTACACCACTTGGCCACCGGCCCTGTTAGTGCGGAAATGTATCCCATGTGTATAGAGTCATAACAGACAAAATTAATACCAATGTAGGGAAATTTCGTTGAAAGTTCCGCCACACATATAGGATATGGACTGTTGCTACCACAACACGAAGTGATATCCCCAAATATATTATAATCCGAGGCGAATATAGGGGTGGGGGAGCAGTGGAGGCATGTATCCCCTCCGCATGAAAAGGTGGTTCCCCTCCAGAAAGGCTTGAGTGCACCCGCCCACCTTCCGCTCCAGGGATTTCTCAGCGAAAGGCTTACCTCTCGGAGGAAAAGGCGACCCCTAAGACGAAAAGGCGCCACTTCAGCATGCTGGAGTGCACCCCTCCCCCGTTAAACGATTTTATGCCGAATGCGTCGTTCTGGGAACTTTCGCAGTGGTGTCCCTCCGATGAAATAATGCTACTTCAGACAAGTGTCTGCACCCACCGAAGATTTCTGGATCCACCCCTGTTGCATTTTTTCCAAGTTAATACATCAAATTTTGGTAAGCATCTTCATTTACTTGAAAAATCCATTTTAACAAAGTGGGGGTTGCTAATATTTTCGACAAGATTGTGCTACCAAGGAGTTGCATTATCAGGTCCATCTGCAACCCTACATGGAGGGTAAGAGGGTATAGTTTGCACCTCTGGATTACACCGTGACGTGCCGTCAGGCATGTAAGCAGATCAGAGGTGACTTCGGATGCGATGCGTGTACCAAGTTGCATCGCAAAAGGCAGAAGCAAAAAGCCCAAGTCACCCCTGGGTCTGAACTGGAGACACCGGAACATAGACCAGCGGTGATGCCAATTCGTCTCTCGGTACTGACCAAGGGAGCCGGCTGCAGCGCGACATGCATTGTAAACTGCATTGGCGAGTGAATGTCGCCGCAGACCCCTTTCTCTGAAATAGCTTGTGAGTACTTCAGGAGAAATAGTGTGGCGGAGCTGGTATATCTCAAGATGAAAAGATCAGATCTGGCTTGTGATGAGAATATATATTACTAAACGGTGCTGGGAAAGGAATTGTATGTAGAGTTATAAAAACAGAACACTGCACGAGACAGAAGATGAAGTGGAAAGTATGATTTTCTAGAGCGAGACGGCAACATTCCTTCTTCAGCACAAGCTTCGTAACGTGACTCGATGGGCCTTGAGTAAAGACGATTATAAAAAAGTAACCAAATGTTCATATTATGTAAATAAGATCATCAATCGGTCTAATATATTTCGGGCATGGCCCTTCTTCGGAGACAAAATAAATACACAGATACATTTTACACACATGCTATATATATATATACATATATATATATATATATATATATATATATATATATATATATATATATATATATATATATATGATATATATATATATGTATATATGTATATATATATATATATATATATATATATATATATATATATATATATATATATATATATATATATATATATATATGTATATATATATATATATATATATATATATATATATATATATATATATATATATATATATCTATATATATATATATATATATATCTACATATACATATAGGTATATATATATATATATATATATATATATATTTTTTATTTATGCATCTACCAATACTGACGAAATCATCATCTAAGTCCAAGTATCGACCATATTTAAATTCCAGCACAGCAATGGGCATTGTAACAAGTACATGTCATGCGACACTAGCAGAGTAAAAATGTTCGTCGTTTCCCTAAACACCCTCTCTATACATCTACCCTATGCATCTCTATACACACATATTCACAGATGTTCGCGTGTGTGGATGAACGAGTGTGTGAGTGAGCGAACACGTGAGTGAGTGAGTGAGTGAGTGCGTACATTGGTGAGTGAGTGAATTCCTGGGTGAATGATGGGGTGAGTGATTGTGCTGGTGGGTGATTACGGAGTGAATAAGTCGGCGAGTGCAGGTGACGTCTGTACGGTGTCACGCTGTATACGGAACTGATTTTATGAGGGTCCATGAAGCTACCATTGTAGTTAGGGGAGACTTTTGGTTCCTGATTTCAATTGATTCTGAAATTTTGAGTTCTGTCATGTCTTTACAAATCCGCAAGATTGTGATGTTTTGGAGTGATGGTGTTTTCGGGGTGATTTGTGGTGAAATACTCTCCAAAAGGATTTTTCCGGGTTTTTCGGTTATTTTTTCGTTTTGTTCCTTGCGTCTCTGATGTGTTCCATGTATCTGTCCTTAACCATGCGTGTTGTTTCCCCAATATAAGTTATGGGTGCTGTCTGCGGATCTATGTGAGCTAGATCCGCAGCTCACATAGTTAGATCCGCAGCTCACATAGCGCACATAGCTCCGCAGACATCACATACATCAGTTTACCATTTATCGATGATTCTCTGACCAAAAATAACCACAGCCATTACCAGGGCCACGCTCTCCATGCGCGTAGCCTGGAAAAGCGGCAAGACACTTTCGGAAACATTGACTAAATCTGCCCTCGACTCTTCACCATGCCCTGCGGGCACTAGAGCGTGCCAATGCTGTCTGGCCGGCTTCAAAGATAGATGTCACATCATGAATGTGGTGCACAAAATTATGTGCCAGCTTTGCACCTCAGGGACAGCACCCATAACTTATATTGGAGAAACAACACGCATGGTTAGGGACAGATACATGAAACACATCAGAGACGCAAAGAACAAAACGAAAAACACCCCTTTTGGAGAGCATTTCACCACAAATCACTCCGAAAACACCATCACTCCAAAAACGCTCAGCATCACAATACTGCGGATTTGTAAAGGCATGACAGAACTCAAAATTGCAGAATCAATTGAAATCAGGAAACAAAAGTCTCCCCTAACCACAATGGTACTTCATGGACCATCATAAAACCAATTCACTATACAGCATGACACTGTACAGACGACACCTGCACTCGCCGACTTATTCACTCCGTAATCACCCACCGACACAATCACTCACCCCATCATTCACCCAGGAATTAACTCACTCACCTATGTACGCACTCACTCACTAATTCGCCACTCACCCACTCACTCATGCACTTACTCACTTACTCACTCACTCACTCACTCACGTGTTCACTCACTCACTTACACACTGTTCATCCACACACGCGAACAATTCGAGAGCATTGACGTATCATGGATATATGTATGCATACAGATGCATATGGTAGATGTATAGAGACGGTGTTTAGGGAAGCTACGAACATCTTTACTCTGCTACTGTCGCATCACATGTACTTGTTACAATGCCCATTGCTATGCTGGAATTTAAATATGGTCGATACTTGGGCTTAGATGACGATTTCGTCAATATTGATAGAAGGCCTGATATATATAGCATGTGCGTAAAATCCTGTTCGTAAAATGTCTCTGTCCCTGTGTATTTATTCTGTCTCCGAAGAAAGGCCATACCCGAAATATATTAGACCGATTTGTTTCCTATTTTACTTAATATGAGCATTTCGTAACTTTTTAGAATCGTCTTTAATTCGACAATGCTCAGCACAGCTTTCCGTAACATTATTAGGCCTTGAGTATGGTATTTCTCATGCCATCGTTGGCTTAACTTCAATGTATGGAATATATAATATACTTATCACTGCACTACTTTTGGGTCCTAATTATGGATATCATGAAATATATACACAGATCGTCAGTCAGTCATATGCATTCATGAAATATGAATGCATGTGGCATAGCGAAGTGCAAATAAATACGCCATATCATTTCAGTGCCTAACCGGATGATGCTTAGCGAGAGTACAAAACAACATTTTATCCACACTTGTATTATGCATCCTAGCATAAGTCATGCCACACGAAATGATGCTTTGACAGAATGGTGAAAAATAAGAAAAATGAACATTAAGCGAGTACATTTGACTGAGTGAAGAACTTAGGACGCCCAACGCTGTAACCAAAACGTGATTCCTGTTCAAAAGCGATGCTGCCGGGATGGGTTGGCCTTCTCCGGTGAAACCTTGTACCATGCATAATACGATGATGACATGGAAAGAGACTCACTGGGGCTTCGCCATGGCTATTATACATGGAGTTTAATTTATCCCACCTCAAATTGCACAGTGACGTCCTAGCGAAATAATCACTCTCTCAACGTACATGTATGTTTGCACTGGAACAATGAATGAAACAAGTACAATGTGCAATCCAAATTTTATGTACCCTTTGTCAAAATGTGCAACATTTTAGCACAGAATGCGACCGATTTCCGATGATAGCAAAGATAATAGAAAAGAAAATATACTAGAAACGCTTGGCTAATGAATAGTAATGAATCTAGGACGCAGCGTAGTGTGAAATTGTGTTCCAAGGAGATGCTTATTTTCCCAGCAGAGTTCGGCTCTGGCACTGCGTCTAAATGGCGTTTTTCTCCATTCTGGACAGGTCAGATAAATCGGCCAATCATTCCGGACGAGTCAAGAGCAGAGTCCAGCCAGTGGGGCCACTGTCAGTGGATCCTCAGTCAGTGGATCCTCAGGCAGTGGATACTCAGTCAGTGTATGCTCAGTCAGTGGATCCCCAGCCTGTGAGTCCCCAGTCAGTGGAGTCTCATTCAATGGATCATCAGTCAGTGGATCCCCAGTCGGTGAATCCGCAGCCAGTGTAGCGCCAGTCAGTGGATCTGCAGTCAATGAAGCGGCAGTCTGGATCTTCAGTCAGTGGAACGTGAGTCAACGGATCCTCAGTCAGTGGAGCGTCAGTCAATGGAGTGTCAGGCAGTGGATACACAGCCAGTGAATGCCAAGCCAGTGGATCCCCAGTCAGTATGCCTCCAACCAGTGGATCCCCAGTCCAGTGGACCCCAGTCAATGGAGGCTGGGGGTGGTTGATGTGTGTAGTGTGTCGTCAGTCAGTTAGTCAGTCAGTGGAGCGCCATCAGTGTGCCAAGTCAGTGGAGCGTCAGTCAGTGGAGAGCCAGTCAGTGTAGCGTCAGTCAGTGTAGCGTCAGTCAGTGTAGCGTCAGTCAGTGTAGCGTAAGTCAGTGTAGCGTCAGTCAGTGTAGCATCAGTCAGTGTAGCATCAGTCAGTGGAGCGCCAGTCAGTGTAGCGTCAGTCAGTGTAGCGTCAGTCAGTAAAGCGTCAGTCAGTGTAGCGTAAGTCAGTGTGGCATCAGTCAGTGGAGCATCAGTCAGTGTAGCGCCAGTCAGTGAATTCAGTACGGCCCCACCAATCGCTTCACCGGCGCTCATCGACAACATTATTGCTGCTGCCGTCGCCACCTCGCCATTCTGTCAGCGAGTTCAGTAAAGCGAGCAAACACAGCAGACTTCTCATCAGGGAAATACAAATGCTTCCGAGTGTTCAACTTTATGTCAATAAGTCACATTTTAGGTTAAATTAGATGTAAGAAAAACATGGCAAGCATTGCACATCGGTAGATTGGTTGTGCGCCTAGTTCAGGTGGGCCATTTCGCATTTTAGCCCACACTTTCAATCAATGAATCCAGTACGTACTTCATGCAAGACAGTGCTGCGACGTACTCGTATGCCTCAGACACAGCTCAGTTTTGTACGGTTCCATCACGATTCAGCACGTCATTTAACCTCATCAAGTGCACAGCTAGAGGGTTTTCTCAACACCTGTGACATCATGGGCTTAAACAGTGGAAGACCAGGCCTACTACAGTTAACAATATATTAGAGTTAGTTTTTTTCAGTCGATTGCCGATCCGTGTCGAAGAGTGTGATTGTCTAATAAATACGGACCACTAGGAAGAGTTGCCAGGGTTGCGGTCACTTGCAACCGTCCACCATTAGCAACGCAGCACCGCGTACTTAATCACAAGCGTGCGGATCTCAAGGGCTTGGGTCGGAGTCTTACGTTCATCCCATGGCGTCCCTTGGACGGCCGAGATCTCAATCGAGTGGCGGACATGTTTTGTGACCTACTGGAGTCCGCCATAGCGGATCATGCACTGGGGACGACACTAAGGCTCGCAACTCCGCCATGGTTCGACTCACACGTTTGTCAAGGAGGCACAATTCCACCGATGACGCCGAGTCTCGTTTGATGAGACCGGAGATGATTCCCCATGAGAACAAATTCAAATACAAATACAAAAGTACAAATACAATGCAAATACAAATACAATACAAATACAAATTGTACATTTGTAAATACAAATACAAAAACAAAATACTTCGAATATTTCCACAGTTTGGGGGATGGTCTAACAAACTAACCCGATATGATATTGGTCCTACTTAAAATGCGTCTAAGAAAGCATTGTGTATCACCTATGCTGTATGGTGGGAACACAGACACCATCTCGGATGACAACGAACGTGGAGCCGCTTTGAATGTGGCTTTTGTTGCGACATTTACAGATCCGGCAGTGAAACAGCGCCCGATTGCCCTCTTATACTCTCTGGAACCCCTCTCACGGCTACACACGTCAGAAGCAGCAGTGGGCGCAGCCTGGCGGTCCATCAACCACCGCAAGGTTTATGTACTAGACATGGACAGACTAGACCAGACATGGACAGACCGGACCAGACGTGGACAGACCAGACCAGACATGGACAGACCAGACCAGACGTGGACAGGCCAGACCATACGTGGACAGGCCAGACCATACGTGGACAGACCAGACCAGACGTGGTCAGACCTGACCAGACGTGGTCAGACCAGACGTGGACAGGCCAGACCAGACGTGGACAGACCTGACCAGACGTGGACAGACCTGACCAGACGTGGTCAGACCAGACGTAGACAGGCCAGACCAGACGTGGACAGACCTGACCAGACGTGGACAGACCTGACCAGACGTGGTCAGACCTGACCAGACGTGGACAGACCTGACCATACGTGGACAAACCAGGCCAGACGTTGACAGACCTGACCAGACGTGGACAGACCAGACCAGACACAGACAGACCAGGCGTGGACAGAGCATTAACATAATTCGTGAGTGTGCGGAGGAACTCACTGTTTATGCAAACGGATTATGGGGTATGGATTTTATGGGGCATGGATTATGTGGTATGAACTATTGGGCATGGGCTATGTGGTATATATTATGGAGTATGGATTATGGCGTTTAGATTATGGCGTATGGATTATGGTGTATGGATTATGGGGTATGGATTTTATGGGGCATGGATTATGTGGTATGAACTATTGGGCATGGGCTATGTGGTATATATTATGGAGTATGGATTATGGCGTATAGACTATGGCGTATGGATTATGGTGTATGGATTATGGGGTATGGATTATGGTGTATGGATTGTGGGATATGGATTACGGGGTATGGATTAAGTGTTGGGAAACTCTTACCAAAATATTCTAATTTTCAGCAAGTTCATGGGTATTTACAAATCGACGAAACGCGGCAAACATCATTCCCATACACAAAAAAAGGTGACAAGAAAGTTCCCAAAAGCTATCGATCGGTCTTCTTGTTATCTTTGATCGGAAACGCGTTGGAGAGTATAGTGCATAATGTGCTTTTTCAGTTTGTGGCTCCTGCATTATGCGTCCAGCAGCACGGCTTCATACCAAAACGGTCGTGCTGCACAAACTTAGCCACCATCTTTCTTCTACGTGGGTGGCGGTTTCGGACGGATACCAAACTGGTGAAATTTGCACAGATTATTCGACCGCTTTTTGAAATGTAAATCACACCTTGTTCATCCGAAAGCTAAGGCGATCCTACCGTCTACTGGACGTTGCTCTCAAATGCCTCGTCTCGTATCTGTCTGACAGGACTGAGAGTCATCTGCAACGGCAACTCCTCTAGCTGGGGACGAGTAGATTCCAGAGTCCCGGAAGGATCTTTGCTGGCTCATCTTCTCTTTTTCATGTTTATTTATGACTTTCCCCAAGATATTCACTCGAAGTGTCCTCCTTGTGCAGATCATGTAAAAATATTCCGCAAAATTACTTCTCCGTCTGATGGTTTATTGCTGCAACAGAACATCGATCGCCTGGTAGCATGGTCCGTCAAATGGGGAATACATCTAAATCCTGACAAATGCAGCGTTCACGATGACTCTCAAGCGGATGTTTGTCTAAATGACGTGTAAAATTAGCAACATCTAAGAAAAAACGCACGAAAATCGCGATTTGGGTGTAATACAGGACACAAAATTAACATGTTAGGCTCACTTTAATGGTATCGTGCGAAAAGAATACAAAACTCTGGTCCGCTTATGCGAGCATTCCATGCTGGAACAAAGCATTCAAAATTCAAACTCATTGCTGTAGTGGCTGCATACGTTGCCAATGTACATTTCGTGTTAGAGTACGGCAGCGTCATTTGCACGGACACCGTTGTCACCCACACTGTGCGGTTCCAACAACTACAACACAAATTCCTGATGTGGCTCCTGTTCCACATGCCATCTTGCTTCACGAACTCCCCATCATACACTGAGCTTCTATAACATTTTACAATTCATTCTCTAGCTTCCAGACATCAACAATTTCACATTCTTTTCCTTGGAAACATCCACAAAACAAGATAGATTCGTGTGACCTTTTGGCCGACTTCCCTCTGAATGCGCCAACCTGTGCGACCTTCTGGCTCATTTCCCTCTGCATGCGCCAACTCGTGTGACCTTTTGGTACAATTTTCTCTGTATGTGCCAACTCGTGTGACCTTCTGGTCAACGCTACCGGCCACGATCACAACAGATCAAGCAGACCATCGACCAACAACTCCGATAACAAAGAAACTCTCTCTCGCCCTCTCAATCGAGAAACAGAGACAGCCAAGATACGCCAGTTGGTAATTATAACGCCAGGCAGCCTCAAACGCCACCTTAGAGGCCTCGACGCCACAAGCACAGCAACTTACGGCCAACTTACCAACGTGCTATCTTGTAGCACCTCGGCAACCCAAAAATCCGGTGCAGCGCCGAAGGCGTGATAGAGAAGCCGCGCCAACGCCAGCTGGCGAACCCCAAGGGCACCCCAAGGACACCTCGAGAAGACGGAACGACGCCATTTTGGCCACGTCAAGCCGCCATCTTGAAACCACACCCTCAGGCCCAACGGACCTAAGAACTCCAAACCAGCATACCACCAGTGGTGTTACTCAGTGCTACTCTTTCGACCGTCTGCTCAACCATCTTTATTCTTCGGCTACGGGTTGGTCCGGCGGTGCCGCTGCCCCTCCCACTCCGCCGCCGATATTTGTAATAAGTGTGCACCTTTCTCTTCCAACTCCAACGCCAAACCCACGACCCACTACACGAACCCAACATGAACACAAACACCACGCCCAACACCCTGACGGATGATTTCTTCCTCTGCCACTGGAGTGATGATGAGTCCATGGGCTCCCTTGACCCCTGGACGGTGGAGGAGGAGATCACCCGTCGGACACGAAAGCCTCTGCACGCACGCCAAATGCCATCATGGGCGCTTCTCATTCAGACATATAACTCCGACGACGCAGCCATACTGACACGCATCACAGACATCGCTGACATCCCAATCACCATAACAACAGCCGCACACCTCAACACATCACAGGGCACCATATACGCACGGGAGGTGGCCTGGATGACGGGGGAGGAACTAGCTCTCAGGTTTGAGAGCCAGGGGATCTCCTCCGTCTACAGGCCACCCACACCAGCACACAAACAAGACACACACACTCTCATACTGACTTTCAACGCCAGACGTGCGTGGTTACCCACACATGTTAAAGCCATTACATTAGGTACAATTTCACGCCACGAGCACCTCTCCCTCGACGTTATCTGTTTTGCCAACGCTACGGACACTCGAGGGGCGGGGGCACGACACAACACCCACTTGCGCAAACTGTGCCGCATCACACGACACAAACACCAGCACGAGCGGCATACTGCGCTGCGTCGGTTGCGGCGGAGACCACGCCTCCCGGGACAGGGCCTGCCCTCGGTGGACAAGGGAGAAGGAAATTCTCCGTCTTGTCCACCTAGAGGGCTGGCCCTGCCGCGGGCAAGGTCGTGGGTGGACGGCCAGCAGCCGGCGCAGCCCACACACCACCACAAGACGTCCACGCAATCCACACAAACACAAACAACTCATACAATTTCACCACCTACCAAAACAACTCAGACAGACCCAGCAATCATAATCGGGCCACAACCCAAAACACAAAACACCGCACAAGCACCAAAACAAAACAAATCTCGACACTACTCACCCACCCACTCAACACAGGCACCCCCCCCCAAATACGTCATCGCGGAACACGCAAACCATCACCAGCACCAGGCCCATCAGAACCATCACTAACACCACACGCTGTACGCAAAAACCTACGCTTCCAATTCGAAACACTCACAGATTCAGACGACGACAACAGTTTCGACAATACCTCTTCCACTACCCATACCTCTTCCACTACCCATACCTCTTCCACTACCCATACCTCTTCCACTACCCATGCACCTACAACACGAGCAAGCAACAAACCAAACACCACCTCTACCAACAACAAGCCACACACCCGTGCCAAAACCTCCAGACGCTGAACAACATCCTAACAACTCCCTCACCTAGTCTCTCCCTGCTCTACCCATGACGTGTAAAATACGAGATTAAAAAAAAACTGACCAAAAAAATACAATTAAAACAAGATAAACAAAAACGAAAACACGACAAAAAGCCAACACCAGGGAAAAAACATTTAACAATGCAAAAAGGCACAAAGCAGTGTATGATATGTACATGTGATGTTCTTGAAATGTCCAGAAAACGGCGATGCCCCGACCCCTACCACCACTCTACTCCGGCACCGCCCGGACCACTACTTCTCAACTGGACGTCTGCAATCGTAAACAGCCGATATCACCTGACGGTGGCAGGCTGGACAAATTCAGCACACACACACACACACACACACACACACACACACACACACACATTCTGGTACACTTCCCTCTGTATGTGCCATCTCGTGTGACTTTTTGGTACACTTTCCTCTGTATGTGCTAACTCGTGTTACCTTCCGGTACACTTTCCTCTGTATGTGCCAACTCGATTGACCGGCACACGAAGCACTATTCATTTCAAGTGCACGGGCTAACACGTCGTCTGCTTGCATACTTACAATCGGGTCGGTTTGGCAGACTTCCTGGGCTAGCAGGTTATTTTCTTTGGAAGCTTCATATGGTATACATCTTTCACACTCAATCAGCCTCGGTCAAGGCAGCAGCGAAAGCATGTATTGGTAGTTTCGACATGGATGATGTACGCCTGGATTGGAAACTCCGCGTCGGCGCCTTTCATCTGCGCGTATCAGCGGCACCAACCTGCCACCTAGCGGAGGGTAAGTAAAAACACGGAAACCCGGCCAGTTTTAGGCCGTGCGCCTATGGGAGATCGGGGTACGCATTGGCAATTTCCAAATTGATTCAGCAGCCCCAGGAGGATTTCATCTGCCTTTCATGATACATAATTTATCAAGAAACCTTACTGTTCTTTCCTTATTAATTTATTACGCTCCTTTCCGAAGTTGTCGTGATGCGAATTGAAGGCATCTGTGAGGGGAACCCATTTCGCCGAAAGGGTCGGCCCACCGATGTTGATTTCTTTAAATGATCGGAAGTGCATGAAAGCAATAGGCAGACCAAAATTACTAGGAGGGGGAGGGGGGGGGGGGGTCACATTCCATAGGCTCCCATGTTAGAAGTTGAAATTATTGCGGGTGGGGGAAGCAAACATTGAAGGGGTAGTTTCACCCTCAAAGATAAGAATGGGCGGTTCTGCTTTCGCCCCACCCTCCTTGCTCTCTAGATATGTGGCTGATATTTTCCGGTGGAGTGGTTTACACAACTGAATGGGAGAGTACAGACTTCGGCGTACCCACCAATCCGCAAACAGGATTGAGTGAAAGTTCCATGGAGGATACAAGCAAGCCCCCTCCCCGTACACCATACCACTGACAGATTTATGATTTTGCCAAGTAGGCGTCATTTCTCCAGAGGGGCGGCTCTTGGTCCAGAACATCTGGACGGGGTAAACTCGATCTCCCGGAGGGGCACCATTTGTTTTTGTCTGAGGAGTGCCTTTCTCCGAAAAATTCGCGGCGTGCTTTCGGACTCCCAGAGGACTGCCGTTCCCAGGCCCATGAGCGCTTTGCGCTGAGAAATTCGGGGGAGGGCTACACTGGAACCTCCAAGAGAGGCGTCCTTCGGATCATAAGGGGTGCCATTTTCGCTTCCTCCCCCTTGGATCAGCCCTTGCAACATACCCTAGCTGGCAACGCCACTACCTCTCGCCGATTCGCTACCACTTGCCAGTCGCTCGACTCAGGGGCGTTGTCTTATATACCTTTGAGGGGGAACTGCCACCTGAATGTTTGCTTAACCACCCCCGCAATTATTTAAACTTCAACATGGAAGCCAATGGAATGTGCCCCCCAATTCATTTTGGTCTGCCCATTGCCTTCATGTACTTTGACCCGTCCAATCATTTCAAGATCAAGATAAACATAGGGAGATATGAGATAAAGATTCAAGATAAAGATCAGCAAGATATTAACATCGGTGGGCCGACCATTGGGGCGAGGTGAGCTCCCTCTCACATATTTCTTCACTTCGCACCACGACAACCTCTGCACGGAGCGTAATAAATCAATAAGGAAATAATGGTAAGGTTCCTTGATCAATTCTGTATCATGAAAGGCTGATGCAATCCTCCTGGGACGGCTGAATCAATTGGAAAAAAGTAAATACGAAATGCGTACCGAGCTCCCACAGGCGCACGGCCAAAAACCGGCCGCGTTTCCGTGTTTTTACTTACCCTCCGCTAGGTGGGCTGATACGCAAACAGCTATTGGCTTCCAATCCAGGCGTACATGATCCATGGTTTCGATGAGATCATGCACGTGCGATGGCCATCTAGTGTATCGTAGCGACATGCTAGTTATTATTTATGCTCTTGTTTATCGCATTTGTGTGCTGACTTTTTCTTTGACAATGTTACTGCATACAATATATATATATATATATATATATATATATATATATATATATATATATATATATATATATATATATATTGTGAAAATACAGAGCAATGGGAACATCATTTCATTAGCAACGTCTCGGCTCACGCCTTTCTCAAGCTACCGACGATTTACAGGCATGCGAATATTTAACGCCTGTTTTTTCTTTCTTTCTTTTTTAACACAGGTTACGAGACATCAATCATATAGCACTTAGCATGCGTTGATACGGAATAAACCAAATAGTGAAAAACAGTAAATCGGAAACAACCAAATCAGTACGACAGTGATGTTTAACCTACCCCTTTTCAACATGTTCCACAATCAGTTCTTCTACAACACTTGCAATTTTTAAACTACCAGAAACACCATTGATATTCCCATTCGTTTTGCAATTTACGCGGATTCCACCGTCTTCCGACACCTCTTCCCAAGTCCACCACTAGGAACGGATGCTCCTTTCCAATTTTGGAGATGGCCTTCTTCATCGGCATGTGCCACCATAGCATTAGAAAGTCTATGGTATCTAAGGTCTGAACGATGCTCCCCAATTCTAGCCCCAATCCCCCACCCCGTTTGCCCATAGTAACTTTTTCCACATCCTCCCGCGCAAGGGATTTTGTAGACTATGTTTTTTTTTCGTTGACGTTGCGGACCCCTTTCTTGACTAAGTCTTTTATTTTGACCCCTGCTCAGATACTGATGTTGATTTTGTCTTTTATGAATCGGGAGATGGTGACTGCTCGCTGTGATTCCGGTACTGATACGTACCGTTTTGTCAAAACTCGTTGCTTGGCCTTTGTCATGCACATCACCTTTTCCGCTTTTTGGCGCAACTTCGCTATCAGACCCTCTGGATATTTCAGCAACTTGAAAGACTCCTTGATGAAAGACAATTCTTCTGTGTAGCACTCAGGACTGCAGATTATATAAGCCCTTAAGAAAAATCCCATTTGGACCCCTGTTTTTGTTTCATAGTTGTGACCTGAGAAGTAGTGCAAAATATCGTTTTTGTTAGTGGACTTCCTGTACACTGAAAATGTGCATCTGCTGTCACAGCGTTTGATCAGTATGTCCAAGAAAGGAATCTCGGCCTCATTATCTTTTTCTTTTTCTTTTTCTAACGTGAATTGAATCGATGGATGCATAGCGTCAATATTTGTGTTGACCACATGGAGACCAGTATCTTGATCAATAATCACCAGTACGTCATCTACGTATTTCAGCCAAAGGGAGTTTGGGCCAATCATATATTTGTAATTGTCCGCCTCGAGAGTTTCCATAAACAAACATGCCAGAACACGACTCAATGGTGAGCCCATGGTGAGGCCGCTGATTTGACGATATTCTTCTCCCTGAAACTGTAGTTCTCCAAATTCCACACAAATACGCAAGAGCTGTATGAAATGACTCTTGGGAACTGGAAGCTCCAAATTATTTGACTTATCTAAGGCCCTAGAAGCCGCTTCCATGGCTACCCCGATAGGGACTTCGTGAACAAGGATTTCACGTCAAAACTTGCCAGCTTTTTGCTGGTGAAGTCTATCTCTCGGATTATATACCTAGTAAATCGCCTGAATTCCTGATGTGGCTATCACTTATCTGTCCTAGCATTTCTGACAAAGATTTTGCTAGTTATTTTCTCGCCTAGATAAGGCTTCTATTTCGATGGAACATAGATCGCGGTCCGAAAGGTTTGTAATCAAGTACATATATATATATATATATATATATATATATATATATATATATATATATATATATAAATATATGCGCATATGTGCCATCATACATAGATCATGCCTCATGAATAGATACATAGATCACTGGACAACAGTTGGAAGTACCATTTGCTGCCCATTCCAACACAATCGGATGGATCAGAAAAGTGTGCCCACCATTGCAATGTGTTAACTACGGTCCTTCCTCTGTGCAGTACAGGTGTAGAGCGTTAAAGCCACCTGCAGCATTTGGAATAAATTACACACGGTCATACTCCTGTCCGGCATTGGCCTGCCATGCGATGCAATTCCTACGAAGTTACAATGTTACGATCGTTTATTTGGTATCTGAATTCAGCCCTTTTGTAAGCTAGATACTGCGCAATTTATGAGACATACTTGAGCAGCTATTAATCTAGTGTGAACAAGCAATTACTTAAAGCCGCCATCAAAGTAATTCGAAGCCACTTAGCTTCTTCCACGAAGAGTAGCACGATGATGTGATGTGAAGTATGGCTTCGGTTCCATAACGTGCGTTATCAAGTTCACGTCCAAAAAAAATCAACTTTCCCGTTTTGAACGTAGATGCCTTAAAGGGACCCAACCAAGTTGTTAAAGGTTACCAAAATACGTAAATTAATTAATTATCAACCTCAAACTGCAAAGCTGGCCAATGATGAACGGTATCTAGAAATATACACCAGGCCCATGGACAGACCAAAGGAAGTAATAATTTAGGCAGTCGCTTCGGAGCAAAATCAATGCACAGCGTTATAGTATGTGAAGAGTTTGCAGGAACTCAATTAATAAAGTATCCATGTATTGGTTACATCACCAGCGTGACAGCTGAAGGTAGAGGCCAGCATACTGTCTCCATACTGACAAGCATACTGTCTCCAGCAACAGCATAGACCAGCACACTGTCTCCATGAACCACCGGACTTCACCGGACCGTGGCGAGAATAGCTCATCATGATATATATATATATATATATATATATATATATATATATATAACATACATATATATTCATTATATATATATATATATATATTATATATATATTCATTATATATATATATATATATATATATATATATATATATATATATATATATATATATATATATATATATATATATATATGCGGATATAGCGGATCATCTACATTGAGACAGTCTCGTAGACACCTTCAAACGATGGTGGGTGTCGTCAGTTGTGAGCATTATACAGACACCTTCAGACGGTGGTGGGAGTCGTCAGTTGTGAGCATTATACAGACACATTCAGACGGTGGTGGGAGTCGTCAGTTGTGAGCATTATACAGACACATTCAAACGGTGGTGGGAGTCGTCAGTTGTGAGCGTTATACAGACACCTTCAGACGGTGGTGGCAGTCGTCCGTTGTGAGCGTGATAGACACCTTCAGACGGTGGTGGCAGTCGTCCGTTGTGAGCGTGATAGACACCTTCAGACGGTGGTGGCAGTCGTCAGTTGTGAGCGTGATACACCTTCAGACGGTGGTGGGAGTCGTCAGTTGTGAGCGTGATAGACACCTTCAGACGGTGGTGGCAGTCGTCCGTTGTGAGCGTGATAGACACCTTCAGACGGTGGTGGGAGTCGTCAGTTGTGAGCGTGATAGACACCTTCAGACGGTGGTGGCAGTCGTCCGTTGTGAGCGTGATAGACACCTTCAGACGGTGGTGGGAGTCGTTAGTTGTGAGCGTGATACAGACACCTTCAGACGGTGGTGGCAGTCGTCCGTTGTGAGCGTGACAGACACCTTCAGACGGTGGTGGCAGTCGTCAGCTGTGAGCGTGATACAGACACCTTCAGACGGTGATGGCAGTCGTCAGTTGTGAGCGTGATACAGGCACCTTCAGACGGTGGTGGGAGTCGTCAGTTGTGAGCGTGATACAGACACCTTCAGACGGTGGTGGCAGTCGTCCGTTGTGAGCGTGATAGACACCTTCAGACGGTGGTGGGAGTCGTCCGTTGTGAGCGTGATAGACACCTTCAGACGGTGGTTGCAGTCGTCCGTTGTGAGCATTATACAGACACCTTCAGACGGTGGTGGCAGTCGTCCGTTGTGAGCGTGATACAGACACCTTCAGACGGTGGTGGCAGTCGTCAGTTGTGAGCGTGATACAGGCACCTTCAGACGGTGGTGGGAGACGTCCGTTGTGAGCGTGATAGACACCTTCAGACGATGGTGGGAGTCGTCAGTTGTGAGCATTATACAGACACCTTCAGACGGTGGTGGGAGTCGTCAGTTGTGAGCATTATACAGACACCTTCAGACGGTGGTGGCAGTCGTCCGTTGTGAGCGTGATAGACACCTTCAGACGGTGGTGGGAGTCGTCCGTTGTGAGCGTGATAGACACCTTCAGACGGTGGTGGCAGTCGTCCGTTGTGAGCGTGATAGACACCTTCAGACGGTGATGGGAGTCGTTAGTTGTGAGCGTGATACAGACACCTTCAGACGGTGGTGGCAGTCGTCCGTTGTGAGCGTGATAGACACCTTCAGACGGTGGTGGCAGTCGTCAGTTGTGAGCGTGATACCGACACCTTCAGACGGTGATGGCAGTCGTCAGTTGTGAGCGTGATACAGGCACCTTCAGACGGTGGTGGGAGTCGTCAGTTGTGAGCGTGATACAGACACCTTCAGACGGTGGTGGGAGTCTTCCGTTGTGAGCGTGATAGACACCTTCAGACGGTGGTGGGAGTCGTCCGTTGTGAGCGTGATAGACACCTTCAGACGGTGGTGGCAGTCGTCCGTTGTGAGCGTGATAGACACCTTCAGACGGTGGTGGGAGTCGTCCGTTGTGAGCGTGATAGACACCTTCAGACGGTGGTGGCAGTCGTCCGTTGTGAGCATTATACAGACACCTTCAGACGGTGGTGGCAGTCGTCCGTTGTGAGCGTGATACAGACACCTTCAGACGGTGGTGGCAGTCGTCAGTTGTGAGCGTGATACAGGCACCTTCAGACGGTGGTGGGAGACGTCCGTTGTGAGCGTGATAGACACCTTCAGACGGTGGTGGAAGTCGTCAGTTGTGAGCATTATACAGACACCTTCAGACGGTGGTGGGAGTCGTCAGTTGTGAGCATTATACAGACACCTTCAGACGGTGGTGGGAGTCGTCCGTTGTGAGCGTGATAGACACCTTCAGACGGTGGTGGGAGTCGTCAGTTGTGAACGTGATAGACACCTTCAGACGGTGGTGGCAGTCGTCCGTTGTGAGCGTGATAGACACCTTCAGACGGTGGTGGGAGTCGTCCGTTGTGAGCGTGATAGACACCTTCAGACGGTGGTGGCAGTCGTCCGTTGTGAGCATTATACAGACACCTTCAGACGGTGGTGGCAGTCGTCCGTTGTGAGCGTGATACAGACACCTTCAGACGGTGGTGGCAGTCGTCAGTTGTGAGCGTGATACAGGCACCTTCAGACGGTGGTGGGATACGTCCGTTGTGAGCGTGATAGACACCTTCAGACGGTGGTGGAAGTCGTCAGTTGTGAGCATTATACAGAAACCTTCAGACGGTGGTGGGAGTCGTCAGTTGTGAGCATTATACAGACACCTTCAGACGGTGGTGGGAGTCGTCCGTTGTGAGCGTGATAGACACCTTCAGACGGTGGTGGGAGTCGTCAGTTGTGAGCGTGATAGACACCTTCAGACGGTGGTGGGAGACGAGCTGTCTGCCGACATCACCTTCCGAAAGCGGCCGTCACCACCAGCGGCCGATGTGGTGGATTGCCTCCGACCGGCTCAGTGTGATGGGCTTGTCTGTGACGGCGCCAGCTGCCCGCCAGCTGCCCGCCAGCTTCCCGCCAGCTGCCGCCAGCTGCCGCGCGGGACACCGTCCCCGGGGACGCTGTCTTCCGTCAGGACCAGCCGTCATTGACGGCGCCAGCTGCCCGCCAGCTGCCCGCCAGCTGCCCGCCAGCTGCCGCCAGCTGCCGCGCGGGACACCGTCCCCGGGGACGCTGTCTTCCGTCAGGACCAGCCGTCATTGACGGCGCCAGCTGCCCGCCAGCTGCCCGCCAGCTGCCCGCCAGCTGCCGCCAGCTGCCGCGCGGACACCGTCCCCGGGGACGCTGTCTTCCGTCAGGAGCAGCCGTCATTGACGGCGCCAGCTGCCCGCCAGCTGCCCGCCAGCTGCCCGCCAGCTGCCGCCAGCTGCCGCGCGGGACACCGTCCCCGGGGACGCTGTCTTCCGTCAGGACCAGCCGTCATTGACGGCGCCAGCTGCCCGCCAGCTGCCCGCCAGCTGCCGCCAGCTGCCGCGCGGGACACCGTCCCCGGGGACGCTGTCTTCCGTCAGGACCGGCCGTCATTGACGGCGCCAGCTGCCCGCCAGCTGCCCGCCAGCTGCCGCCAGCTGCCGCGCGGACACCGTCCCCGGGGACGCTGTCTTCCGTCAGGACCAGCCGTCATTGACGGCGCCAGCTGCCCGCCAGCTGCCCGCCAGCTGCCGCCAGCTGCCGCGCGGGACAGCGTCCCCGGGGACGCTGTCTTCCGTCAGGACCGGCCGTCATTGACGGCGCCAGCTGCCCGCCAGCTGCCCGCCAGCTGCCGCCAGCTGCCGCGCGGGACACCGTCCCCGGGGACGCTGTCTTCCGTCAGGACCAGCCGTCATTGACGGCGCCAGCTGCCCGCCAGCTGCCCGCCAGCTGCCCGCCAGCTGCCGCCAGCTGCCGCGCGGGACACCGTCCCCGGGGACGCTGTCTTCCGTCAGGACCGGCCGTCATTGACGCGATGACCTCGCCGCGACGCCGTCAATTCGCGAAATGCTTGGTCGTCGCTTGCTATTTACGAGGCGAGCGGGGGCGAAATTATCGCCCGTGACGGTAGTGGCGCTGCGACCACGAAAACGGCGCAAACAGTGGCGCCACTGATGGCGCGGAGGACCGTATCAAAGGAGCGACCGCTGCTGAAGGCGGCGTCGGGAACCGTACATAAAAACGGCGTCAAAACTGTTAGAACCGGGAGACGGCCTCAGTGGTAGCGTCACAGACGTGACCTCTGAGCAAATATTGCGCGAGATACAGACGCAGTCAGTCATCAGGAGCCAGCGATGGCTGGACGAACGCATCAAAACCACGTCAATCGAAATTGAATCAGTCCGTACAAACATGGAATGGCGACATGAATTTAAATTAAATGTGTGTTCTGTACCATTCGTCCCACTCTCACCCAGACTTCCTCCCACTGCTTGTGATGTTCTTTGAACATTTGATTTGTGCTGTAATCAACGGCGAACGCCCTGACAGTGTTCCTTAAATCGCACACCGGATCTCACACTTGACAGGAACTGAACTGGCCATCTCTGGAGCCGAAATCAAGCACTCTTTCACTGCAGCACCCGTTCTGGTCGCTAACAAAACTACACCGGAGATGCCAACACAATGTCCGCACATGGTGGAGATGTAGGGGACGGGGTGGGTGGCCGGTACGGCAGCGATCGCCCGAGTTCAGCGTGCTGGTGAAACGGGCGCCAAATTGATCGGTCGATGGCGCGAAGCATATGACTGCCGGAAGCAGGCGAATATTGCACGACGGCGGCGTCGGAGCCTTGGACGCGATGTCACGATGTCAAAGTCCATCAGCGCCGATGACGTGACCAGCTCAAAATAAGTGTTAATCCGGCTGGTCAATATTGCCGGAACTTTACAAAATGTCGGTGCTTGGCTGAAAGCTGCTCAATTTGCTTCGCACGTGCCAATTAGGAACTGGCTTTTCCACGGGAAGAGTGGAGGGTGAGAACTGAGAAGTCATACCAAACGGCAGCATCTGCTGCAAACAGCACTGTTACGCAACACATACTCTTTTGTATGGTTAGCGAAGCCATCGGACACTGGAGATGTGCACCATGCCTTAACTCACTATCTACTGAGGTGCCTTAACTCAACCTGACTTAACTCACCCTACCTGATCCCACTATCTACTGAGGTTAATGTGCACCCTACCTTAACTCACCCTGCCTTAACTCACCCTACCTTACCTCATCATGCCATAACTAACCCTGCCTCAACTCATCCTTCCGTAACTCACCCTTCTTTAACTCACCCTGCCTTAACTCACCCTGCCTTAACTCACCCTGCCTTAACTCACCCTGCCTTAACTCACCCTGCCTTAACTCACCCTGTCTGAACCCACTAGAAGCTGAGGTTTATGTTCACCCCGCCTTAACTCACCCTGCCTTAATTCACTATCTGCTGAGGTTTATGTGCATCCTGCCTTAACTAAACCTGCCTTAGCTTACCCCGCCTTAACTCACGATCTACTGATGTTCTTTGTTACCACATTCTCAGGTTTCGCGTCGTTACGTGCCATGTATGGCATCAATAACGAGCTGAAGACTCCGGTGAATTTAAGTGAACGCCTCTGGCACCTTGAGACAAATAGTGTGTTCTAGGCATATGTCGCAAAACTTCCGAATTTAAGAGGTGTGTCACGGAATGCCAGTGTCCCATCCTGTGCCGCCGCCAATGGCCTCACGTAATCTTATATTTGCATTAATGGCAACAAAAGAAATTATGAAACCAAACCGAAAGGCTACGAAATACGGTGGTGATTTTTCTGACTTACATGCAATAGGAGGATAATGTGATCCGGGCAAAACGCAGCATATTGCTACCTTGCACCGTAAGACTGAAGACTGTGTCCAGCGAAACTGAACCCACCACGTTCTGCCTTAATGGCATTTGATGTGAAATATGGGGGTCGTCGTTTCGTGAAGCCAACACCTGTTTTTGGTTAAGGATTGAATTACTTTATGGAGACTGTCTGCTATATACCTGAATTTCCAGAGCATTTTCAATTTACGTGTCAGCTGGACTCTAACAGGACTGCTCTAGAGTGTGTGGGGTGGAGTGAAGAGGGCGATTGCCCCTGCCTTACAACCTGAATGGCGCCCCCGATGGAGATGGAGCACGCCTCCCGATGGGAAAGGTGACCTCTGGGCAAGTCGATTGCATACCCTCTCCGCTCTCCTCACAACGAAATTGTCAGTCGAAGACGTCTCTCCAAGTGGAAAAGGAGCCATGTGGGAAGGTGAAATGCAACGCCACCCACTCCCGCTCGAATAATTGTCTAGCCGAAGGTCCCCGCCGAAATCCCCCCCTCCCCAACCCGGCATTTGCTGGTGTCCGATCCTGACATCGCTTGCTTCGTGGGGGGGAGGGCAAGGGGCGTCTGGCACCACTCAATCACGCCACATCATAGTCACATCATAGTCACATCATAGTCACATCATAGTCATAATAAAAGTAAAAGTATAAATAATAATACAAAATTACAATCACAATAGTCCGGATAGTTGAGAAATGCTAGTTAAGAAATACACCTTAGTAATAATTGTCACATATCAACAGTTCCAGCACTTTGAGGACGTATCTCGCCGCGTGCACTCAGCTTACGTTAAAGTCTGGCTAATTTTACTTTGTGTTCCCACCATTAATTTCACAGTTTTCAAAGACAAGCATATATGTATCTATCAACATCGATGACACATCTATTAGCTGTGCAAATAAGTGTAGCATTAATGAAACAATGCCAAGCCATTATATCGATTATAGAAATAAGAATGTAAAAACGAGCAACGAGCCATCTGGTATTTGATTTCCTTTATGAACCGGCTAGGTTCCAGACGTAGCAATTAGTTGGTGCTTGGAGTTGTCAACAGCAACACCATTTTGCGGGTCAGAACAAATCACCTCCGAATGAAAAGCTTACCCACATTCGATGTCTGTAGTAAAAAGAAGTCAGCAGGATTTTGGGTCCCGCCTTAACTAAATACGCTGTGCGATTTTTGCACATGTGTCATCAATATCGGTTGAATTAATCGCCATCACCATCATCCAACCTTTCGTACACGGTCAATATTACGCTACATTACTTGCAAATAGTCCAGTTCGCGTGGCCGTCGGGTATGGTCAAGAGCTCACCATCCAGCTCCAATGCCAACATCCCAATAAAACGTGACGCGACTTCGCCGCCATAATCGTCTCACTTGGTACCCATTCAGCGGCCCGACAACAGCCGACTCAATACATCCACACCCATTTATATTCTGGACATGAACATTACCTCACTGTACAGCTCCAGACAGGTTCAATGCGTGCGGGCGTCATCGACACGGGCTGCAATTTCGTGCTGGCCTGGCTGCAGACTCAAACGGTCGTTCTCACGCCAAACACGCTGACTACGCTCGAACGTCAAACACGCCCACCACACTCTGACGTCAAACACGCTAACCACGCTCGAACGTCAAACATGCCCACCACACTCTGACGTCAAACACGCTGACCACGCTCGAACGTCAAACACGCCCACCACACTCTGACGTGTCAAACATGCTAATACACTCTCACGTCAAATACGCCCACCACACTCTGACGTCAAACACGCTAAAGCACTCTCACGTCAAACACGCTGACAACGCTCCCAAGCAGGTTCTCACGTCAAACACGCCCACCACACTCTGACGCCAAACACGTTAAAACACTCTCACGTCAAACACGCCCACCACACTCTGACGTCAAACACGTTAAAACACTCTCACGTCAAACATGCCCACCACACTCTGACGCCAAACACGCTAAAACACTCTCACGTCAAACATGGCCACCACACTCTGACGTCAAACACGCTAAAACACTCTCACGTCAAACATGCCCACCACACTCTGACGTCAAACACGCTAAAACACTCTCACGTCAAACACGCTGACAACGCTCCCAAGCAGGTTCTCACATCATACACGCCCACCACACTCTGACGCCAAACACGCTAAAACACTCTCACGTCAAACACGCCCACCACACTCTGACGTCAAACACGCTAAAACACTCTCACGTCAAACATGCCCACCACACTCTGACGTCAAACACGCTAAAACATTCTCACGTCAAACACGCTGACAACGCTCCCAAGCAGGTTCTCACATCAAACACGCTAACCAAGCTCTGACGTCAAACACGCTAGCCAGCAGGGGAATCACTTTGTATACGCTAAGAGGGCCACTGGCCCCTTCAATCGTCCCCCTCCAATCAGACCGCAGCTAACTATTGGGTCTATGGCATTTTACATAGCATAATAGCCTAACTATTATGCTATGTAAAATGGTTTCCGAGTCAGCTTTGTACCACGGAAAAGGTCGTTTGCCCGTATCCCTCCCCACAATCAACTTAACGAAGTAGCACCCATGCTAACCTCGTTCTCACGTGAAACACGCAAACCATATTCTATGTGAAGCACGTTAACCACACTCCATGTCAAACATGTTAACCACACCGTGTCAAACACGTTAACCACATCATATGCCAAACACGTTAACCACACTCTATGTCAAACACGTTGACCACACTCTATGTGAAACACGCTAAGCACGCTCTATATCAAACACGGCAATCACACTGCCACGCCTCAAGCACGCCAGAACTTCAGCTGTGACCATGGGAAACCAAGACACGACACGATACGACACGGCCCTGCCGTGGAACCGTGCGGCTACCACTCATGCGAGTGCATATGGAGGTGATCTGGCTATAGCCCGCACTGGACCATGGTGACCCTCACCGCACCTCCATCTGAACAATCATCAGTGCTCCCTGTGTCCGTCCTGTGGAGGTGGTCTGGCTACGGCCCGCACTGGACCATGGTGACCCTCACTGTACCTCCAACAGTCACCAGTGCACCCTGTGTTCTCTCTATGGAGGTGGTCTGGCTACGGCCCACACTGGACCATGGTGACCCTGACTGCACCTCCAACAGTCACCAGTGCACCCTGTGTTCTATCTATGGAGGTGGTCTGGCTACGGCCCATACTGGACCATGGTGACCCTCACTTCACCTCCAACAGTCACCAGTGCACCCTGTGTTCTCTCTATGGAGGTGGTCTGGCTACGGCCCATACTGGACCATGGTGACCCTCACTGTACCTCAAACAGTCACCAATGCACCCTGTGTTCTCTCTATGGAGGTTATCTGGTTACGCCCACACTGGACCATGGTGACCCTCAATGCACCTCCAAAAGTCACCAGTGTACCCTGTGTCCGCCCAGTAGCACTCACCAGTCACCGGTCGTGGGGATCATGTTCTGCTGGTAGTGCTGCTTGGGCTGTTGCTGTTGATGCTGTTGCTGTTGCTGTTGCTGTTGCTGCTGCTGCCGTTTTCTGCCCGTCTGCGCTGGCTTGGGCTCGGCAACCATGTTGACGTCTGAGGAAGTGCAAGTCAGTCGTGTTGGGTGGGTGGCTCTGTCGGGTGGGTGGATGGGTGGCTGTGTTGGGTATCCGACTGTGCTGGGTTGGCGGCTATGTTGGATGGATGGCTGTGTTTGGTGTGCGGCTATATTGGATGGGTGGCTGTGTTGGGTTGGCGGCTATGGTGGATGGATGGCTGTGTTGGGTGGGTGATTATGGTGGATCGGTGGCTGTGTTGGGTGGGTGATTATGGTGGATGGGTGACTGTGTTGGGTGGATGGTTATTGTAGATGGATGGCTTTGTTGGGTGGGTGATTATGGTGGATGGATGGCTGTGTTGGGTGGGTGATTATGGTGGATCGGTGGCTGTGTTGGGTGGGTGATTATGGTGGATTGGTGGCTGTGTTGGGTGGATGGTTATTGTAGATGGATGGCTGTGTTGGGTGGGTGATTATGGTGGATGGATAGCTGTGTTGGGTGGGTGATTATGGTGGATGGGTGGCTGTGTTGGGTGGGTGATTATGGTGGATGGGTGGCTGTGTTGGGTGGATGGTTATTGTAGATGGATGGCTGTGTTGGGTGGGTGATTATGGTGGATGGATGGCTGTGTTGGGTGGGTGATTATGGTGGATGGGTGGCTGTGTTGGGTGGGTGGTTATGATGGATCGGTGGCTGTATTTAGTCTAGGTTATGGTGGATCGGTTGCTGTGTTGGGTTGGTGGTTATGATGGGTCGGTGACTGTGTTGGGTGGGTGGTTATGGTGGGTCGGTGGCTGTGCTGGGTGGTTGGTTATGGTGGATCGGTGACTGTGTTGAGTGGGTGGTTATGGTGGACGGGCGGCCTTTTTGTGGCTCCCGAGTGGACGCGCGACTTCATCATCTGTTTTTCACATCGGTTGCGAGATGACTGCTCTGCTCAAAGTTATGTAGCTTTCGCAGTGTATGCATAGTCAGTTGAAATGTGACGGCTGCAATAAAGCAGTATATCTGCAATCCGACCGACGATAGCCCGATACATTCGACTTCTCCGCCTTATACGACCTGCTATCTGGACAGACGGGCATACCACAGCACGACGAAAAGAATGAGAGAGCATGCAAGGTCGTTGCTGTGCTGTTGGGTCCAGACACCTGCTAAGTACAGAGGTGAGTGGTGTTGCATTTTCAGCGCACGCTAATGGCTACGTACCCAGTACCTGGCCACGCTAATGGCAGTACCTAGCCACGCTAATGGCTACGTACCCAGTACCTGGCCACGCTAATGGCAGTACCTGGCCACGCTAATGGCTACGTACCCAGTACCTGGCCACGCTAATGGCAGTACCTAGCCACGCTAATGGCTACGTACCCAGTACCTGGCCACGCTAATGGCAGTACCTAGCCACGCTAATGGCTACGTACCCAGTACCTGGCCACGCTAATGGCAGTACCTAGCCACGCTAATGGCTACGTACCCAGTACCTGGCCGAACATACTCCTGGCGTCTTCACCCATGCAGGCTGATCGAGCATCGAACGGGCTGGTGAACTGGATGAAGGCGAACCCCTTGTGCATAGATATACCTGAGAAGTGAGAGGCGGTTTAACGGCATCGCCCCGGGTAGAATACACACAGCCATCCATGTGAATTGTGATTGCACGCACCGAAAGGATACATGTGTGGCAGCGATGCTATTTGTGATGTGTCTTGTGTGGGTTGGACGGCAATGCTGCACTGCATATCCTTTGCAACATGTGTGTCAAATGTGTAGTTGCTACGCCTAGTAGTGCATGCTAAGCTCCGCGTCCCTGATTGTTCTGGCGCTTTGCACCGTCCAGCTGACATGCATGGACCAAGCATATACTATTGGGCCGAATTATTCTTACTTCTTGCACAAGCAGATGTTACAGAAGAGATTGGCGGCATCACCACAACATTCTGATTCAAAAGCACGCACTTCGTCACTCATCGGGTAAATGGCAGTTATTGCGTTCTTTACCCAGTAATACACGGCGCTCACAGAGTAAGGCCTTCGCGTGGACACTGCTGACTGTTGTAAAGCTTCCCACATTATCAGTTGCAGCACGTTTGTTCACATCGTCAGTCGCAGCACATCTCTTCAGCGTGACTTTGCTAATGGGAGCCCTTCAGCATCTCTCCTTTCCGCCATTTTGCTCGGAGTATGCTCTTCAGAAGTCTCCCTGAAACTTCACTTCTTCAGACCACAAAGCTGCAAGCGATCTGAAGCACTAACCTCTCCAATTGATTTATTCGAATTGAGCCAATTCTGTTTCCAAGGAGGAGCGGTGCCTGTATAGCTGTCGACCATACAGCTATTGGCTATATAGCTGTTGGCTATATAGCTGTTGGCTATATAGCTGTTGGCTATATAACTGTTGGCTATGTAGCTGTTGGCTATATAGCTGTTGGCTATATAACTGTTGGCTATGTAGCTGTTGGCTATATAGCTGTTGGCTATATAACTGTTGGCTATATAGCTGTTGGCTATATAGATGTTGGCTATATAGCTGTTAGCTGTTGGCTAGCTGAGCTGTAGGCTGTTTCTATGCTAGGCGTATCGAACGGCGCAAGTAACACTCTTCACTCGGACGATGTTCAAATTAAACCCGCCTCTTCCGAGCATTCCGCGTGGCGTCTCGCATATAGTGAACGCCAAGAGAACACCGTCGACAAATCCTCGGGAGATTCCAGAGTGTCTGCCCATTGAACACACAGCACAATTCACATGTGACCCTGGGCCGACACATCACGCTTAGGTGAAGACTCAGTCAGTGGAAAGGTCCCAGGCACTATTTTCCCCTGAATGTTCCCATCAGTACAGGACACTTTTCAGGGAATCGACTAGAAGTAGTCCAGTAGTCCACCAGGCAGCTGTTCTTGTGTCACGCTCCTCCGAGATTCCTCAAAGACATGTGCTTAGCTTCGCCATTGCATCTGACATTCGTCAGGCCCTCTTGCAATCGGAAATCGCCGTTCCGATGAATCAGCTGGTTAGAACGCCCTCCTGCATTAATCCTCATTGTCTCAGCAAGAGTGGGTTCGAGTAGGTTCACGAGCCCCCAAGCCCTCGACTTGGACGGTTGGCTGGCAACTGACCCGATAAGGTCGGGTACGCGGCAACGGGTCGACCCTACCGTAATATAGGGGAACAGAAGTGTGTGCACTTCTCTGAATTCTGCCGATGAATTGAAATTTTCGAACGGGTGTTTAGTTCAGGATTGATGCAACAAGTTCTCCTTATCACGGGGCTATGTTCCGTGAGCCATTCCACCAAACATTCAGAAATAATTAATTCTAAAAATTTACACTGACTGTTGTCACGAATAGCTTAGGTGATACCGCACGAAAATTAGAAGGCGTGCACTCTTTGTGCGCGGGCGAATGCAACTCATTGTGTCCGAGTTGTGCTGGTTCTTTCGCTTGCTTTTCTTCCCCCATTCGGGCAACTCATCTTTAAAATAAATATCTCAACCACTACAACCACTTATGTTGTTTTGCAACTTCGCATCACACCACCGCGCCGCTGCACCACACGGCCTGACAGTCTTCACAATCTGGCCGGCCTGCACTCGCCGTGAGCTCCGTTCCAAATCTGAGGCGCCGGCGCCAGCGCAGGTGCCCTTCAGCTTCAGTCTGAATCATCGCAGACAGCCACGCTCTGTCTGATGCCACGTCACGCCGCGTCACGCCACCGCTCACGCCGCGTCACGCCACCGCTCACACTGCATGCCACGTCACGCCGCGTCACGCCACCGCTCACGCCGTGTCACGCCACCGCTCACGCCGCGTCACGCCACCGCTCACACCGCGTCACGCCACCGCTCACACCGCGTCACGCCACCGCTCACGCCGCGTCACGCCACCGCTCACACTGCATACCACGGCTCACGGGTGAGTGGCACTCATTATCGGCTGCCAGCCCGGCCAACACCCGGCAACAACAGGAGCACACACCAACTGAGATGCGGTCGGTGCAGTACAGCCGGTGCGGTATAGCCGGTACAGTACAGCCAGTGCATTAGAGTTGGTGCGGTACAGTACAGCCGGTACAGTATAGCCGGTACAGTACAGTCGGTACAGTGCAACCGGTACAGTACAGCTGGCACAGTACAGCCAGTGCAGTACAGCCGATACAGTACAGCCAATACAGTACAGCCGGTACAGTACAGCCGGTACAGTGCAGCCGGTACAGTACAGCCGGTGCAGTGCAGCCGGTACAGTACAGCTGGTATGGTACAGCTGGTGTGGTACAGCTGGTGTGGTACAGCTGGTGTGGTAAAGCTGGTGTGGTACAGCCGGTACAGTACAGCCGGTACAGTGCAGCCAGTGCAACACACCCGGTACAGTACAGCCGGTACAGTGCAGTCGGTATAGTACAGCCAGCATAGTACAGCCTGCACAGTACAGCCAGTACAGCACATTCGGTGCATGACAGCCGGCACAGTACATCCAGGGCAGTGCATCCGGTACAGTACAACCGGTACATTACAGCCCGTACAGTACAGCCCGTACAGTGCAACCGGTACACATCGACCGGCAAATCCGTTCTCAGTACTAAGACACTATAAACCCCGATTGCAGGTGTTCACGTGAACGTGATCAGGGTCAGAGCTCACGTAAACGTGCAGGTTGTATATGTCGCCTCGATGAGCACCAGATCGTACCGGGACGTGGACGTGGCGTGACGACCGTGGGCGCAGATGGGACGTGGACGTGACTCGGTTGGGTCCGACACTCCACCTGGTTTGCAGTGATCGATCATTCCTCCCTGTCCCCGATATAAATGTTGACGCACAGCGGGAGACGGCTGACTTGTGGGCATCAGTCGGAGCCTGAGCCAATGGCTCAGGCTCCTGAGCCAGAGAGCCATGGCTCTTCAGACGCCGCGGCAGACGCTGCCGCCAGCGGGCAGCACGACCAGCACTTCAGACGGCTGGCTTGTGGGACGACCAGCACCTCAGACGGCAGGCTCGCGGGACGACAAATATCTCAGACGGCTGGTTTGTGGGATGACCAGCACCTCAGCCGGGTGGTTTGTGGGACGATCAACACCTCAGACGGCTGGCTTGTGGGACGACCAGCACCTCAGACGGCTGGGTTGTGGGATGACCAGCATCTCAGACGGCTGGGTTGTGGGACGACCAGCACCTCAGACGGCTGGTTTGTGGGATGACCAGCACCTCAGCCGGGTGGTTTGTGGGACGATCAACACCTCAGACGGCTGGCTTGTGGGACGACCAGCACCTCAGACGGCTGACTTGTGGGACGACCAGCACCTCAGACGGCTGACTTGTGGGACGACCAGCACCTCAGACGGCAGGCTCGTGGGACGACCAGCACCTCAGACGGCAGGCTCGCGGGACGACCAGCACCTCAGACGGCTGGCTTGTGGGATGACCAGCACCTCAGACGGGTGGTTTGTGGGACGACCAGCACCTCAGACGGCTGGCTTGTGGGACGACCAGCACCTCAGACGGCTGGGTTGTGGGACGACCAGCACCTCAGCCGGGTGGTTTGTGGGACGATCAACACCTCAGCCGGGTGGTTTGTGGGACGATCAACACCTCAGACGGCTGGCTTGTGGGACGACCAGCACCTCAGACGGCTGGGTTGTGGGACGACCAGCATCTCAGTGGTGCGAAACAAACACTGGGGACGTCGCGACCCCGGACCATCACGGATAGGTAGACGCCGATATGACCGTACCATCGCTAGGTCAGACTCGTCATTGCGGAGCTTCAGAGATAATCGCTGATCGGTGGTCGCCAGGCCGCTCGATGTTTCCCATGACTCAGATGTCACTCGCAGACAATTACTCTGCTTCGGCGAACCGTGGCAACTGTCAGCTGGAACTTGGCAGATATTTTTATCAATTCCGGCGATGCCGTGGCGTATTTGCGCATCGCTGCATGCTGTAATCCATAGCGATAAGTTCCGAGTTTGATTGAGCTAGAGCGCTTTCTTACACTTGCAAGAAACTCTTGACAGATAGATTATCTGGAATTGGTGCCCTCTGTGCTAGGGTGTGCATCAGTCGCAGGCCAACAAGAAGTTGGTGTTGGGTGTACCTCTGAGTGTACGCGCCTCTGGGTGGGTAAACAAGAGTGGTGGTGGAAAACAACTTCACTTGGTTGATATTCATGTGTGCTCTAGCATTACAGACTTCTGTTATATGCAACGAGAGAGACGCTGTCAGCTATCGATTCAGTTTATGCTTTCGCTATAACATCCAACGTTTCGCACTTAAATTATTTTCTTTGCCTATGTAAACATTACCAAAATTCGTTATGACCCTTGATGTTCTGCCCAATTTATGGTTGTGCAGAAGGACCAAAGGGGCAAGCAAAGCCTCCAACCACTGGAATGAGCAATTGAAACGAATAAGAACATCTGAAAGCATTTAGATACATATTAATGATATGTCTCTCTTGTTTAGTAACTTATTCCGCAAACTGTACTGAGCTTGCACGCTTCAAATCTAACTAATGCTTTTGACTTGCCATCATCAACATGTTTCGGAACAAAAGGACACTTTATAAGATGAACGCACCTTGATAACATGAACTAGGGTATAAATATTGGACATAAATACGTATAGCGAACGACAGGTACATACTAATCGTCATTTGCATCATCTGAAACCGCCACATAGCTGTTATAATCACACCAAAATAATCAGTGGAATAGTACACATCCCTCACAGTCCACATACATTATCGCCCTGCCAACTACAAACGTATCCCGAGTAAGCTTAGCGATACGAACCGTGCAATTTAAAAAGCTTATGGGTATGTGTCGATAAAATAAAAGAAAACTACGTTCAGTGTCGAGCTATTGATGGCTCAACAATGGTTTGGATAGACCTAAGCTACTCCCTGTGCCAACAACTGGAAACAAAACCTTTAAAGCGGTGTAACTTCCATGAAGCTTACTTCAAACAACTCCGACAGTGACTCAGTGGCTTCAGTGGCTCAGCTCTGTTAGTGGCAGTGCGCAGTGGTGAAGTGCTTGGTGGTGAAGTGCGCATTGTGTTATGAAAATGATTGCAAAAGCAATACAACGTCTATGGTAGGTAGGTATTTGACTGTCTTTGAATAATGTTTATGCACAACAAAATAAATCCATATGTGTAAATTAGAATGTTCGGTGTTATTTTAAAGAAAACTTTAAAGCTTGTGGTCATCCGTTTCACCTTACTTTGTGCTGTACCAATGAATCACTCGAAACTGGTTAAATGCTATTTTTCTTGCAGTGCCATGAACACTGGTCGTGCCGAATTTTCCCCTTCAATCTTCATGTGCGAAATTTAAGTTGGCAATAATGGAATATATTTATGTGTGGTGTGTTGCATACCTCAGACGACCAGCACCTCAGACGACCAGCACCTCGGACGACCAGCACCTCAGACGACCAGCACCTCAGACGACCAGCACCTCAGACGACCAGCACCTCGGACGACCAGCACCTCAGACGACCAGCACCTCGGACGACCAGCACCTCGGACGACCAGCACCTCGGACGACCAGCACCTCGGACGACCAGCACCTCGGACGACCAGCACCTCGGACGACCAGCACCTCGGACGGCACCTGGACGACAGCACCTGTGGGACGACCAGCACCTCGGACGACCAGCACCTCGGACGGCTGGCTTGTGGGACGACCAGCACCTCAGACGACCAGCACCTCGGACGACCAGCACCTCGGACGACCAGCACCTCGGACGGCTGGCTTGTGGGACGACCAGCACCTCAGACGACCAGCTAAATAATCGTGTTTCATCGAATTCGATCGCTTATAACGACAAATGAAAGTTGATTTCGGCCATCCATGCCAATGGTCTGAGAGCGAAGTCGAGCTATTTTTACTTGCCTCACGCCAAAGGCTGAGGCTAACTTTAAGCAGTTTCACTTGCAAACTCTGGTCAAATCAATTATGGCGCCAACCGCACAAACTTTCGGTACGTTGTTTAAGCCATGTCCAATGTATGTTAACACTAGCTATGCCTAAGCCGGTATGCGCTGGGTGCCACGTTAGTATGGTATAATGTCCATTCCTTCACTTATTTCTACTATGATTTGGTGTAGACATCTGCTTGTACTGCATTTTCCCGCTTAGCTGGAAACATGAGCATGAAGCGGGTACAGCCAACTTTGACAGATTTCGTGGGAACAAAAATATTGTTGATAACAGAAAATCTTCTTAAATTTTCTCATCCAACATGACAATTTGGAACGAGCGAGGTGCCTTCCAACTTCAACATCGTTCCAACACCCCTGATCCAATTGGATACTAATGCACATTGCATTCAGATATGTTGCTTTTTTTCAGGTTTACTCACCTGCAACCAAATAAAACTCCAAAATTTAAAATGTTACCAAAAATGAACTTTCACCCAATTCAGCACGTTAATCATTGATCAAACCGGAAGGAACTTTGCTTCTACCTCGAGATCATGTGACAAGTTGTTAGCTGGTGTTTTGTTCCATTTATCTAACGCACTTTATTTGGAATTTGCGAGGAGGGGTCGCATCATCCCTCTGTACGTTCTGAGGTGCAAAATGCTGAATATGTTTGAAGGGCAACACCTGCATCAGCAGAACACATCAAAGGTAGAGTTTTATATCTAAAAAGGTGGATGCACTTTGTTAAAGTTGCTGAGCAAAAGAAACTTTGAGTGGAAGTGTGCGCTTTGCTATTGCAATACTGTAGACAGATCAGGGATAGTATCAGTTTATACAATAATGTTACTAATGCTTGCAATTTTTTAATATAAATATTGAACATGATCATATTGTTTGGCACCCTTTATGGATTTCCTGCAATAAGTATACTGACTTTGTATGTAATTGCCATGTGATAAAATACAAAGATCCCTTTGTACTCATACTGTAGCAAATTTTGCAAGACACACTGCGACCATTGCAGCTTTTATGATTGAAAATGCTCGATATATGCACTGCTTCTCATTGTCCAAGTGATGAATTAACCTGCATTGTTTTCGCTAACAATATAGCTTTTGTCTTGCATTAATGTATCTAAAAAAGTTTAAAACACGCACTAATTACACCACATTTTTGCATGCAAAAATACACATATTTGGGTATTATTTTGATTGGGCTTTACCTGCATATTTCGCAAATTGTGTGAGTCGTGGGCGTTTTGCTGCTAAGCTTTCCTACCGGATTGTTTATCTCAAGTTTTTCTTAGGAAGTGGATGTGGTGCCTGAAGTTGATCCGCCTGGCACCGATTTTCAGATGCTCTGGTGCGCCTTGCATCAGTCTGCGCCTGGCTCGACTTGCTACAGTCTGGGCCTGCTGCGCCTTGCCACAGTGTGGGCCTGTTGCGCCTTGCCACAGTCTGGTCCTGGTGCGCCTTGCCACAGTCTGGTCCTGGTGCGCCTTGCCACAGTCTGGTCCTGGTGCGTCTTGCCACAGTCTGAGCCTGGTGCGCCTTGCCACAGTCTGGTCCTGGCGCGCCTTGCATCAGTCTGAGCTGATTGCACAGCATACATATTAACATTAGCAGAAGTGTTGCTGGCAGTTGAAAAGTTTTGGTTGCTTTGAAGCTGTTTCCGTCTCCACATATATATCCTATGGAGAAGACATCTTGATAAAATATCCAGGATTGTAGGCATTTGTATCTTTGGTTGTATTACTTGTGTGACATTCTTTGTGAAGGGTATCATTGCGTTATTATTTGCATTTTTGTTAGTATCTAAATACATTCTATGAATCACCAAACAAACTAACCTGAGTAAGAGAACACTTGGTTTCGGTGGGTTAGCCACTGGACGTTATTAGGTATATTACTCCCCAACTGGTGTCTGAAGCTGCCCTTCACAAGAAGGGAAAGGGGAGGTGGGTGATGGTCCTTCCAGATGTTTGGATGTAGTGTGTTGTGCCGAAGTTAGAAAATTGCGTCGACCTAATTTGAAGTTGAAAAAAATGAAGAGAAGTTGCAGACCTTTTCACGACATAGCCGGAATATGAGGAACTTCGTTTTCTTTCGGGGAGGGGGGGGGGGGGGAGGGAGTGACAAGAAAAAAGTGGAGCTTCCTCAACCCTGGCTCTGATTAGCGTTGGACCAGGAACTGTCTTGGAATCTGGAGAATCACCACTCCTGGAATTGATCTTTCTTCGGAATCACTCTTCAAGCACTGTATAATGAAGCGAAGGCTGAAGTGATCGTTTTACCAGTTTATACATTGTCCCATCATGACCTAAGTTCATGTCACGAGGTCAGACACTGGACATTTTGCAATTATGTTATGGTCTCATATGAGCTCTTCATGACATTTGTATACTTGCATAATGTCCCGAGCTATTCAAGCTTGAACGTAATTGACCTGACCATTGGGCGTGATCCGACCTGAACTTGGGATTGCTATATATGAAACAAATGCACACATTTTGCTTGAATGGTTCTGCTGAAATGACCCGAGACATACATTTATGTTAATATTGTTCAGGGCATTCCCCAAGGTAAATATCATGTTGCTGGTTAAATTTTGCTAAACTTAGCAACCTCAGCATGACCGAAAATGAAGAAATCAGATGCGATATGAACTCAAGGCCAAATTTGCTTCGCTTACATTTTCCTTGCGTCTATAAAGTGTATAGTCCAGAAGCCACGGTTTCCAAGCCTGATTCTGATCAGATCAGACTATTTCGCCTTGGCTGTTTTACTAAGATCAACATAGATACTCTCATCGAAGTTAATTCTTTTAACAATGGTACTGAAAAGAAGTTTGTTTGCTGGTGTTTTGTTTTGTTGTTTTTGCAGACAAGACTTTGGTTCTAAAAAACATTTCCAGGGATATAAACCAAGTTCTGTATATTGACGTAATATGACCTCTAATGCAAATCTAAGGCCTTCTCTTTCTAAGGCATTATCTGCTAAAATGCAAATATCAGGCTTGAGCCTCTCTATCTCTCTATCTACATCTATCTATCTTGAGCCTGCATTGAGCTTGAATCTAAGCTCTCCATGACGAGAGATTTCTAGCGGTGTTCCGTATTTTATCCTAGTTTATGTGGATCGAAAGTTAGAGGTAGGAATTCTAACAACCCCCTCCCCTAGCCCGGTCACGGTGTATTTGCCGGCCGGCTCCGACGAAGGTTAATACGATGCTAAGCTGAGGTAATGAGAAAGATTACACAAATGCTCCAGCACCGGCCCTCCGTGCACATTGCTGTTTGTTGGATTAAATTGTCCTTGGTCAGCTGTGGCAATTCTGAGAATGCGAGTTGAAGAAGACGGTGAAAAAGCTTCGAGAAAACAAAATTAGGATGTGGTATGCAGAGGGTAAGAATGAGTGGATGCTGTCGTTTAGACATCTGGACACCTGTGCATTTGCGGCTCCTCTCTTGCGACAATGGTTGGAGGAGTCAAGGGCATCCAGTAGCTGCAGTGCGCGGTCCATATATCTCTGGCACTGGGCGAGGGAGTGAAACAGGTGACCATTCTTCATCCAGTAGCTGCATTGCGCAGTCCATATCTCTCTGGTATTGGGCAAGGGAGAGAGATAGGTGGCCATGCCTCAGTTGGACACTGTCGATCGCCCGCTGCCGGCGTGGTCGGTGTCGCCTCCCCGGTGTGGTCGGTGTCGCCTCCCCGGCGTGGCCGGTGTCGCCTCTCCAGTGTGGTTGGTGTCGCCTCCCCGGTGTGGTTGATGTCGCCTCCCCGGGGTGGCTGGTGTCGCCTCCCCGGTATGGTCGGTGTTTCCTCCCCGGTGTGGTTGGTGTCGCCTCCCCAATGTAGTCGGTGTCACCTCCCCGGTGTGGTCGGTGTCACCTCCCTAGCGTGGTCGGTGTCACCTCCCTGGCGTGGTCGGTGTTTCCTCCCCAGTGTGGTCGGTGTTTCCTCCCCGGTGTGGTTGGTGTCACTTCCCCGGTGTGGTTGGTGTCACCTCCCCGGTGTGGTTGGTGTCACCTCCATGGCGTGGTCGGTATCGCCTCCCCAGTGTGGTCGGTGTCACCTTCCCAGTGTGGCTGGTGTCACCCCTCCGGTGTGGTTGGTGTCACCTCCCCGGTGTGGTTGGTGTCACCTCCCTGGCGTGGTTGGTGTCGCCTCACCAGTGTGGTCGGTGTCACCTCCCCGGTGTGGTCGGTGTCACCTCCCCGGTGTGGTTGGTGTCGCCTCCACAGTCTGGTCGGTGTCACTTCCCCGGTGTGGTTGGTGTGGCCTCCCGGTGTGGTTGGTATCGCCTCCCCGGTGTGGTTGGTGTCGCCTCCCCGGTGTAGTTGGTGTCGCCTCCCCGGTGTGGTTGGTGTCGCCTCCCCAGTGTGGTTGGTGTCACCTCCCCGGTGTGGTTGGTGTCGCCTCCCCGGTGTGGTTGGTGTCACCTCCCCGGTGTGGTTGGTGTCACCTCCCCAGTGTGGTTGGTGTCGCCTCTCCGGTGTGGTTGGTGTCGCCTCTCCGGTGTGGTTGGTGTCGCCTCCCCGGTGTGGTTGGTGTCACCTCCCCAGTGTGGTTGGTGTCGCCTCCCCGGTGTAGTTGGTGTCGCCTCCCCGGTGTGGTTGGTATTTCATCCCCTTTATGGTCGATGTTACCTCATCATCGCCCCGTTTATCATGGTTGATTGTTAAGCATTTTACGACAAAATATGCTTCAATCGAATTTACAAATCTGTTTTGATAACCTTTAAATTCAGCATGATTTTCCTCGATGAAAGTTTTGCTTCACAAACACCATAACCAAGTAGACACTTCTGAACGAAGCGATGCGCTTGCCTGTTGTCATTTTCCACGAGCTAGCAATACAGGGGAAACTTTCCTGGGGGTATCGAAGTGCACTCTGCAATTATCCGGCAAAATATGAGATGGCAATAATACTTCTAACGCGTACTTCTACCCCAGCACATTTCATGCTACCTGACATATGATATGCGCCAGGTAATTAATAGCATGGGCATAAGGAAGCGCCTGAAATGCGGAGAGAACTCTCCAGAATGGAGCCAATCATCAGTGTTGAAATGAGCAACTGCATGTAGCAACTGCATGTAGCATGTAGCAACTAACTGCATGTAGCAACTGCATGTAGCATGTAGCAACTAACTGCATGTAGCAACTACGAAAATATGGGTATTCATCACAAGACTCACTGAGCGAAAATAATCTCCACTTGCTGTTAAATCCCTCACGAGGTGTTTATCATGTTCGCTAGTGTCGTACCCGGTGCCTGCACCTGAACTTTCTATTACGCTTCACCGCAACAATATCATAGGTGGAGATAACGACGCTTCTGTTGCGCATGTCTGGATAGGACATCCCCTCCCCCAGCATCATCGTCCCGGTATCTTTTTCACTGTGTAAGTATGGTGAAAGCCAGTGTGTTATTTTGCCGTCTTCTCATTGTAGTGACAATGCAGCTTGCATACTACGTGTAGTGGAAGATCCGGAGATGGTGAATTTTCATTGCATCAGTGCAAATCCCACCAAAACTGCACGTGTCAGTTTGGAGCGACGACCAGCGGATCTCCGCTGTCGTCGCTCCCCCCCCACGTCCCAGTCATGTTGTGAGTCAGGCCGCTGCAGTTACCGGCAATGCGTCCATAGCGCTGGAAGAGCCGCTCCACGTCGGTCTTGGTCGCCTGGAAGGTGTTGAGGTTGCCGACGAACACGCGCGAGTTGACCGCCTGCGGGTCCTGCGAGTTTGTCTGGTTGCCCACCTTGATCATCCTGGCGGAGGAGAAGCATGTCAGCTGGGTCAGACGTTGGCAAGGACAGAATGGATCACTGGCGCAGACCAAGTCTCGTCAGACTGAGCAGACCAAGTCTCGTCAGCCGGAGCAGACCAAGTCTCGTTAGACGGAGAAGGCCAAGTCTCGTCAAACGGGACAGACCAAGTCTCGTCAGACGGAGCAGACCAAGTCTCGTCAGCCGGGGCAGAGCAAGTCTCGTCAGACGGGGCAGACCAAGTATCGTCAGACGGGGCAGACCAAGTCTCGTCAGACAAAGCAGACCAAGTCTCGTCAGCCGGAGCAGACCAAGTCTCGTCAGACAAAGCAGACCAATTCTCGTCAGACGGGGCAGACCAAGTCTCGGCAGACGGCATCAGGGAGCTGAGAGATGAGCAGGGTCAATGCGACATTAATAAGAGGCCGGAATAAATTTACACGGTACATTAATGGACAGTGGATATCATCCCGTTTTTTCCCAGGCATAAAAAGCAGCCATCGGCGGATCGGAAAAAGCAGGGGAGAAGCAGTAAACTTGCCCAAATTATTAGTAATATGTGTTCCTTCTTTCCAGTTGTGACGTCTTTCAGACTGCAGGAAACCATGGTACCTCGCCCTCCTCAGTTCTCGCCCTCATCAACCCTCGTCCTCTTCAGCTCTCACCTTCCTCGACCTTCGCCCTCCTCAACCCTCGTCTTCCTCAACCCTCGCCATCCCCTACGCTCGTCCTCCCCAGCCTTCTTGCTGTATCTGTCTATGAGAGCAGTCACGAAGGCTTAGTTCGGACATCGGATTGAACGATGCCCTGCTTCCGGCGCACTCCATTTACTAGAAACACACTTTTAGAGCGTAATTTATATATGACAGACGTCCATGAAGGCTGGAGGGCGTTCGATACCGCCCGGCTGGTGAAAAATCCCACCACAGACGTCTGAATGGCATGGCGAACAAAACACCACCAAACGCATGCTCCCATGCGCTCACCGCAAGCACCAAAACTTGTTTGCACCACCAAAAGCATCAACACAATAAGCAAATCGATTCCCGGCTCGCTGTGGCCGCAGCCGCCGTGTCGATTCTGTGTTGGATATTTCAACCACACAGTGAGGACCGTCGTCGGCAGTGTCTGCCCCGTCGGTTCGGTCGATCCCGCCGGTCCCGTTGGCCCCGTCGACCCCATCGGCCCCGTCGGCCCCGTCGACCCCATCGGTCTCGTCGGTCCCGTCGACCCCATCGGCCCCGTCGGCCCCGTCGACCCCATGTGCCCCGTCGGCCCCGTCGACCACATCGGCCCCGTCGGCCCCGTCGATCCCATCGGTCTCGTCGGCCCCATCGACCCCATCGGCCCCGTCGGCCCCGTCGACCCCATCGGCCCCGTCGGCCCCGTCGACCCCATCGGCCCCGTCGGCCCCATCGACCCCGTCGGCCACGTCGGCCCCGTCGGCCCCGTCGGCCCCGTCGGCCGGGCGGGCTGCAGTGGTGTGTGGACAGCTCGTGCCGTTGTCGGGCGACTGGCTCGGTTCCGGCCATTGGAGCGGCCGATTCACGGCCGTCGAGCACCATCATATCCCCTGGTCGGAGCGTGACCCGACCAGCAATGGCGCCGCTTCCGCAACCGGCTGTCCACAGCCGGCATCAAGGCAAGCTGCACATGAGAAGCGCATCGGAGAACACACATGATGTGTCACACATGGCGCAACATACACTATATATCACAGATGGAATAACGCACACGACATAGCCACACAAGTTGCACATGAGATAGCCTCACACAAGTTGCACACGATATATATAGGGAATTGAGTCAGAAATATACACATATAGGGACTTGAGTGAGCAGCATGTGATGTCAGGCATATCCTACATATGGAGCTAACCCTCGCATTGCGAGAACATTGTCTAACCCTCGTAGTGCGGGAACATTATCTAACCCTCGTAGTGCGGGAACATTGTCTAACCCTCGTAGTGCGGAACATGGGAAGTCTGGTTTAACCCTCGTAGGGCGGGAACATTTTCTAACCCTCGTAGTGCGGGAGTTGGGGGGTGAATTTGACGCCCACAAACCGCTCCAAGCACGGCAGAGATGCGATACACGGCGTGGTGTAGCACTAGTATGTACTTGACCGCTTTGACCGCTTTGCCGCTTAGGGTTACTTGTCACATATTTATCTATCTCTTTTGGTTGAACTTACACGTCAGGTCAAGCAGGTCAATGTCGGAGTGCAGTCAGTGACCCGTCTTCGCCGTCGTTTCCGAACCCTGATCTTAAAGCATACCGCGATTCCATGTTTCAATATTGATGATATTGAAACTGAATGCTTAGTTTAACACAGGTGACACGGGCAAAGATCAAAGACACTGATCTCGCGAAGGTCAAATAGCTGGAACTGAGTGATGAACCTTTGAAGATGACAAGTATCTAACATTCGATTGCGCTCAGAAAACCGATCATGAATGCCACCAAAGCAAAATTAAGCTTTTCATCCTCTGAGAATCGTTGGGGATGTTTCTATTTGATGTGAAAAATGTTCGCCAAAAAAGTCTGAAAAAAAGTTCAAATCGAATTTAGGTAATTATATGAGAAATGAACGCGCAATGCAAGTTCGCCGGGTGCATTCCTTGCATTAGCCCATATTTTAGCCTGTAGATCAACTGGAATACATGTACCTTCCAGACGTTTCAGGTCATATCTTCCTTGATCTGACCCGATAATGACGTGACATCTGGCACGTTTTAGTGGACATAATTGATTCCCTGGCACATTGCGGATTTTCAAAAATATTGGTCTCGAACAGATTCATACGGAAGAAATGTTGCTGTCCAGATGATTAGCACTTCATTTGACACAGGGTATGTACTAGACCAGACTTGGGGTCACATTTTGTATTTTTGCGTTTTCTGTCATGATTTATCTCTCCATCCATATTTCACTTTTGACTACACCTTGCATGGTTTGTTTATGACAAATGTGGAAATGTACATTTAAGAACCGTATTGAGACTAGATCGTGATCTGACTGACTGCCCTGTCTCGGGTTTCTTTTTCTGTCTTTCTTCAAAGAAATTGAGATCGAATTATTGCTGGGGTAGCTGGAGCTAAGGTCCTTTGCTAAGCAGAGCTTATTGCCTTAACCCTGGCCCACCACCACATCTGTAAATTCAAGTTCAACGGCAGAATTTTGACCAAAAGCTTAACGTGCCCTCAATACACCGATACTACTACCACGGTGCCGCTTCCCAACCTTTTCGGGCTAGTTCCCAATTGACCCTTCTAGTCGGGGGCTAAATGCGAGTGAAGCGACTTGAATCCTGTCTTGCCGGAACAGGGGATGCCAATGCAGGCCGGCGCTCCAGCCAGCTGAGCTATCGGAGTGGCGAAAGAATCTAGGAATCTCGAACGCAATGTTTTCACACAACATGCGCAAATCGCATGACGGAAGGTATTCAAATTCCAAAGCGATATCTGAAATGATTATGGACGTCAGAAAATGTCGGGGGGGGGTCCAATTGACCTCTTCACTCAGAACTTGAAGGCTAAATCACTCAGAGCTAAATATCAGCCGAAGCTTGGACAAGAATGCTCACGTGCAATTCACATGGTAGCTATAGCAAATGGTGCACATAGACGGTATATTGAACGCACATTGAAGGAAATGTGTAATTCGTACCATCGAGGGCGATGTTAGCGACAGGATAAGCTCCGAATGGGTAGACCATGTTGCATTGTAACGGAGTTGGTCTTCAGAACACTTTGATTTCAGAAAGTTAGCCCCTCCCCACTGTATGTCGCGACAGGTTCCGACAGATACCATACCCCGGGGCCGAGCTGCTGACGTCGGCATGTCGCCGACCGCCGGCGAGGCCAGTGAACTTTATTTTCCCCATCCTTCTTCCGGCCGAGGTGCACAGATATCTGGGCCTGATACTGCCGCCGTCTGACGACGTGGCCTCGATAGGAGATGTCAGCGAGTATATTCTGAGAACCATAGTCGGGCAGGTGTGTGTGTACATGAATGAGCGATGACAGGTGAATAGATGAGTAGTATGACTGTGGTATGACATACCTATGTAACTGTGGCGATCTTACATCGTTACTGTATCGAGTGCAGTGTGTATGTGTGGGATGACAGGTATGACAGATGTCATGCCCCGTGGCCAATATTCGGTGTGTCTGTGATATAAAGTGAGTCTGTAATATTAGACATGTCTGTGATGTCAGGCCCGTGATGTTAGGTGTGTCAGTGCATCTGTGATGTCAAGTGTGTATGATGTCGAATGTGTCTGTGATGTCAGGTGTGGTGTCAGGCACTTAAGGACAAGTGTACGTAGTCTTGGATGTATGTAAGGACAGGTACGTGAGGACAGATGCATGTATGATTTATAAATGTAATGGCGACATAGATAATGGGTGACTGCTGGATGAATGTAACTGTGTCTGTGAATGTCAGATGCCAGCTGTCCGTGACCTGGTTTGTAGTCATGTGTTGCTGTGGTGTCGGGGCGCTGTATCGCCCCGACCAGCCAGCTGTCTGTGTGCCGCTGAGCTCAGCACCTCTGGTGTCAGACGCCAGGCCGCAGCGCGCTGCCGCCGAATTGTGCCGAGGACAGCATAGTCCCCACGAGTCGGTCGAGGCTCTGGTTGCGACCAGAGACAGCTCTGGTCTGAAGGAATGTCTCTGATGTCTCAGAGGGACGGCGCGCCCGCCGGTGCAGGAAAGTTCACTGGGTGCGAGTATTGTGCTCATATGCGACGCGGAAGTCACATGCTCTGGTGATATCAGGGGATGAGTAACTCCCACTGGATAGGGGCGTAAACCGTCGCATGACCATGACGTGTTGCGGACTGGGTCACATGATTGGGCGTTGTCGGTCGCGTTTAGCTCACGGGGACTCGAGGGCCCCCGCCCTCAGTCGTGAGACGGCGCTCAGAGGCACAGGGCGGCCGGTGGCCGGCCCTGTCCAGTACTTCGATACTGGAGGTACGTACGACTCTGACTGAAAGTCATTGGTTGTCTGTTGAGATGTAGCTGTTTGAATACTTGAACGTATAGCGTGATTGAAGACCGGTCGGTGTGGAAGTTGAATTGTATGTTGATGTGAACGCTAATGGCTCATTAAATGTTTGAACACGTTTAACAAGAGGTTGAGATGATGTATGAAGATGTGACTGATAAGATGTATGGTGACTATCAAGATGTACGGTAGCCCTACAGATGCTAAGCTGCTATGAAGTGAGCGCTGATATGTATGGTGGCCAGAGAACTAACGTATGAAGATGTGGCAATTGAGATGTATGCTGGCTAATGAGTGGTTGTATATCAAGATGTGGGATGGCCTGGTGAATTATCATCTGTCGAGCTTGATTGAAGCTGCCTGTCACTGGAAGATTCTAATGTACTAATTTGACTATCACTGTTGCACTACTGAATCTGAATTATTGTCGCCATATTTCTGCTTATTAACGGCACAAATAAAAGTGCGGGACTTGAGGTGCTTGTCAAGAGACGTTTGGATCGGACCTCCTGGAATTGCGGTACAGAGCTGTTGAAAAACATATATCCGGGGTATTTAATATCGCCAACGTTGAGGTCCATAGTACTATTCACGTAGACCCAAGAAGTTTTGCCCCAGACATGCGCGAAATGTCTGATAAGCTCTGGGCATGGAAAAGAACTTCGTTACAGTACCATTGAGGGCGATGTTAGCGACAGGATAAGCTCCGAATGTGTAGACCATGTTGTGCCATTGCTCAAAGGTCTACGAATACACAATCAATGACGATATTCAATGGTGTTTGAAAACATCCGACAGGGTGTGGCGCTTGATATATTAACTTGTTTGGATTCTGCTCGTCTTCCCGAGGTCAATGCTCTGGCAGAATTTATCCACCAGCAATGTTTATTTGGAAATTGGAGGGTTATTGATGCCATAAAGCGCCGCGTGATCGGAAAGGAGAGAGGCCATCGTCGATCAAGGGAACACTCTGGCGATTCTAGCGGCAGTTGCCGTCGTCATATTGCAGGGTCGGACCACGGCTGTGCAGTTGGGTTCCAGGGTCGCACCACGGCTGTACAGCTGGGTTCCAGGGTCCGACCATGGCTGTACAGTTGTGTTCCAGGGTCGGACCACGGCTGTGCAGCTGGGTTCCAGTGTCGGACCACGGCTGTGCAGTTGGGTTCCAGGGTCGCACCATGGCTGTACAGTTGAGTTCCAGGGTCGGACCATGTCTGTGCAGTTGGGTTCCAGGGTCGCACCACGGCTGTACAGCTGGGTTCCAGGGTCCGATCATGGCTGTACAGTTGGGTTCCAGGGTCGCACCACGGCTGTACAGCTGGGTTCCAGGGTCCGACCATGGCTGTACAGTTGGGTTCCAGGGTGGGACCACGGCTGTGCAGTTGGGTTCCAGGGTCGGACCACGGCTGTGCAGTTGGGTTCTAGGGTGGGACCACGGCTGTACAGTTGTGTTCCAGGGTCGGACCACGGCTGTGCAGTTGGGTTACAGGGTCGGACCACGGCTGTGCAGTTGGGTTACAGGGTCGGACCACGGCTGTGCAGTTGGGTTACAGGGTCGGACCACGGCTGTGCAGTTGGGTTCCAGGGTCGGACCACGGCTGTACAGTTGTGTTCCAGGGTCGGACCACGGCTGTGCAGTTGGGTTACAGGGTCGGACCACGGCTGTGCAGTTGGGTTACAGGGTCGGACCACGGCTGTGCAGTTGGGTTACAGGGTCGGACCAAGACTGCAGTTGGGCAGCGCATCGGCGAGAAATTGACCAAAGAAGCATTCAAGTGACGACGGTAATATCGTCTATCAGTTGTAGAATACCCTAGCCTGACTGAAGAACCCCATCAGCTTATTGCATACCAATCACCGTCGGTATCCTGCATACAATCGTCACTGCATCCCATTGAATGCAGAGCAAGGGCTTCATCGTGGCTTGTTGAGGGTAAGGACATGGCGGGAGGAAATGAATGCCTGCTCCGCCAACCGTCCGGATGAAATTTAACTCTGAGCTCATCAAAGGTGCCACTTCGTAAGACCACAATGAAAGGAACAACTTCCAGCCCCATATGCACCAGCATAAGGCGCTATTTGGGACCCTGGGTGGGTCCCACCATTTGGGACCCTGGGTGGGTCCCACTATTTGGGACCCTGGGTGAGCGAAGAGAAAAGACCGGATATACGGCTGCGATGTTGTGGGCACAGGATGATCATCACATCGCTGGTGGCAAAGTACGATGACGATGCGATTCGGGACACTGTCGGTGGTACGGACGCCGCACAGCCCCATCTGCAATGGCCCAACAGGGGAACCACCCCCACGGAAGCCCTCTGTGATCAAACAATGCCACAACATTGAAATACAAATTGTGGTGGTATCAACATCTAAAGGGCAGATCTAACTCAGGGTGAGGAAAGCATGACTTGCGAGATGCCGGGTGCCACGTATAGAAGGATGTTCTAACGTTAAAATATCATTATTTTTGTTCGTGGGTGAGGGAGAGGGAAATGGGAGCCGACCCCAATAACTCACCACTAGACCCATTTGAATTCGCACTTGCCTTGCTCACAGCACAGGTTAATGGACAGGGCGGTGAATTATTCACGGTGCTCGTAGGATTACTGGCAGTACTGCGGTGAGATGTGGTAGACCTTGGACACTACCAGATTCGTAAGACGCGACACCGATGTATAGGTTGCACTGGTTCGTATGGTGCAGACACCGTATGGCATTAGCTGTCCAATCTTTGGTTTGCCAAGTATTTAGTTAGTGATTAATGAGTACTTCTAAAAAGAGCATCATTATTCATTCGGCAATCAGAAATAGTGGAGTAAGCATGACCAGAGGGCCAAAGATGGGATCCACATGTTCCAGTGGCGCAATGCGCAGAATTTTGGTGGAGGGCTGAGCAAGGAGAACACGGAGTATGCGCTTTGGTATGCGTTGGAAAAATACAGAACACCCAAGAAGCGATACAATTCGCTTTCCTGGGATTGGGAAGTTGATATAACAGCATAAGTAAGAGTCGCCAATATTGGGATATGACCGACATGTGTTGTGGGCACACTGTCAGTGGGAAAATCGTCCTGGCACACCGCCACATTCATTTGCCATACACATTGGTAGCCATGGCAGAGTCACAAGCTAACTTCGCAAGCCAAACTCCAATTGCCTTCGGGGTGAATGTCCTGGTCACAGTACACCTATACACAGGGCAGAAACCAATCACATTTACCAAGATTACGCTGCTTTTCAGACAAGTTTGTATTTGCCCTTTCAGGGAGATGTGCTTACAAGGCCGGATCTCCACGGGAAAAAAAGTTTTCCCTGTACATTTTATTTAACTTCTACATCATCTGCATCCAGGTGCAGTCTGCATGCAGTCAGATCCAGGTGTGGAATGGCAGTCAATGGGCTGTGGCCATACTTTTCTGAAGGTTAGCTTCGGCAAGTCTCATCGGGCCCAGGTAGGCAATCATCCGGCAACTAGCATCATGGAAACACGGTCGTTTTACATAGGTTTTAGTGGGCCCTTACCCTTTAGTGACTGTTTTGCACCCCATCACCCCTCCCCCATGGCAATGAACCCACCCTCCCTTTGCAATGTTGGTGGGCTCCATTCGCTAATATATGCATTGCCTTCCCCTCCCCCAGTGAATTCAGATAACATCACCGCCTTGTCTTGTCCGCTTACCTTATCCACTGTCCAGACATAGCAGAACACATTCCGTTAGATCTACTGCATTACGGTCCGGTGTGTGTCGCGGGGTTTATGAATAATGCATCGTAACTTGCGCCTTTTTCTATTCCGCAGTTGGAAGGTGCTGCAGTTTGTTAGCGGACTGCCGTTAGTTGCGTGTGCTCTGATCAGTTGGAATGTGCTGCGGCTTGCGAGCGAACTGTCGTTATTTGCGTGTGCTCTGATCAGTTGGAGTGTGCTGCGGCTTGTGAGGGGACTGCCGTTATTTGTATGTGCTCTGATCAGTTGGAATGTGCTGCGGCTTGCGAGCGAACTGTCGTTATTTGCGTGTGCTCTGATCAGTTGGAGTGTGCTGCGGCTTGTGAGCGAACTGTCGTTATTTGCGTGTGCTCTGATCAGTTGGAGTGTGCTGCGGCTTGTGAGCGAGCTGCTGTTATTTGTGTGTGCTCTGATCAGCTGGAATGTGCTGCGGCTTGTGAGCGAACTGTCGTTATTTGTGTGTGCTCTGATCAGCTGGGATGTGCTGCGGCTTGTGAGCGAGCTGCTGTTATTTGTGTGTGCTCTGAGCAGCTGGAAGTGTTGTTGTGACAGCTGGGGCAGCCGTTGTTGTGACTGGCGTCAGAAGGTGCTCCTCCCTGGTGCTGGCTGCCACCTATTGGCCCACGATTAATGATGCACGGACACGGATTAATTTTGGGCCCGTACGCTGTCAGAGGTGTCACTGAGGCCCAGGCATCGCTCTGGCAGGTAATTTGAATGTCTTCAGGGACTGAAACGGCGGCCACATCAGCTGCTCCGCCGTGCTTCTCAACAGCTGAGCACGCTATCCGACAGACCTGCGCGACAGCTGGTAGTGCTGCGAGTCAGCTGGTGGTGCTGCGAGTCAGCTGGTGGTGCTGCGAGTCATCTGGTGGTGCTGCGAGTCATCTGGTGGTGCTGCGAGTCATCTGTTGGTGCTGCGGGTCATCTGGTGGTGCTGCGAGTCAGCTGGTGGTGCTGCGAGTCAGGTGGTGGTTCTGCGAGTTAGCTGGTGGTGCTGCGAGTCAGTTGGTGGTGCTGCGAGTCAGCTGGTGGTGCTGCGAGTCAGCTGGTGGTGCTCCGAGTCAGCTGGTAGTGCTGCGAGTCAGCTGGTGGTGCTGCGGGACAGCTGATTGTGTCTGCAAGCTGAGGGTTTATCGTACACTGAGATGCCTGGAATCAAATATAATTTGTAGTGTTTACTGAAAGATGAGAAGATGAGATGTCTGTACCATGAGATTACGTACGGTCTCCGGCACCCAGGTTTGTCACTAGCACCCAGTGCGGTCTCAAACACACAAGCTAGCCACTCATTGCGGTCTCAGGTGCCCAGGCTAGTCACTCAGTGCGGTTTCCGGCATCCAGGCTGGTTCTTGGCACTGAAGGTTCTGTCGGACATTTCAGAGCACGCAGTCTGAAATTACTGATGCTCATTACTGATGACACATGGCGGATAACTATAGCTATGCCGATATGTTCCGACTCGTCGGGCGCTGTCATGGAGGCCCGGCTCGGAGCGGAAACCTTCGTCCGTCGACCGGCGCCGACGTCGGCAGTTAACGCCACGCGCCCCGGCTGTCGCGGCGGTGTGTTTTGCTCCGTCGGATTCGGTGCCGGCGGCGGCTGGCACTTGTGCCCAGGTCACATGGCATTGTGCATGGCCATGTAGTATATAATCGCTGCACATGCATGGCGTGGCTGGTTCGAGCGACATCGACCGAGCCCCTCTTTTAGAAGCATGTCATGATAGGGGGTAGCGACACGCATACTTTTTTACATCCTGGATTTTGTAAACAAGGAGGCCTCTGCTGCCATGTTAGAGAAGCTTCCCAAATTGCATCTGAAGACTTCTTCAGTTACACAATTTGTCACATTTGTCACAGGTCCCGGTGCGATTTTTGGTTCTCCGTTGTACATTTTTGTGAGGACTCAGTGGGATGTTTGGGTGTTTGGGGGCGTCGGCGCGATTTGTCGGGACCAAGCGCGAGTTTCCTGGTCCCCGATATGAGTTGTGGCGCGGGGCGCCGACGACAGTTTACTTGGTCCCGAAGCGATTTTTCATCATCGTGTATTTTGGAGCTCTCCATCAAATGGGACTTGGGTTCGATACCTCAATGACCAGGGTAAAACATGACACATGCATACACTGCACTTTTTCAAGGGAATAAAAAAGCAAACGGTGGCTTAGCACGCGCCCTGGAGGGCCTCTGAAAATTACGTGCACTGGAGGCGGGGGAGGGGAGGCGGATTCCCCCCCCCATAAGATATCGGCTCCTATTAAAGCTGGAGTAACGAAATTTACAGGGTGGATGGGTATGGTAGTGAACTGTATTGTATGTACATTTTATGACCTTAGGTCAATATCTTAAAGGACATTACTAATGATGCAATACAGATGCTAGACCCGGAATTTGATCTCAGATCACCTATATAGAAGCACTTTATCAGGTCAGTTACCTGTTCCAGTTACCGGAACCGGACCGCCCGCCCGACTGCTCCGTCGGGCAGCTCGGCGCAATCGGCTTCGCGAAGAAAGGAGTGAAGTATATGAATAAAGTATGGAAACGTTTAGATACACAATTGCAAACAGTAGTTTTCAGGATGTGTAGGGAGTAACATGCAAAGCGACATCAATCGCATGACAGTCATTTGCATTTATGACAACATTCCAGTTGACCAGGTTTGGTTCTATTAACCCGTCATGAACTTGACCTGACTTGACCTCGGCGACCTAACATGACCTTGAAACTATATAGCATAACAATATACATCAAACAAGTCGCCAGTGTTGCCAAGAACACTTCCCCTTTTGCCAATATACGGGAAGCGCATCAGCGCCGATTTTTGTGGTCGGGCGCTACGAATTGTTTTTACTTTAACGGCCTCTAACTCGAAAAATGTTCGGCAGATTTCCGTTTTCTGGCTTTAAGCAACGCGCCGGTCATTTCTAAGCAGGTACGCAAAAACTGGCGTATATCGAAAGATACAATCTGGAGTTATGTACGAAAAGCCGGAGGGGTAGGCGGATTTCGCCCCCACCCCCTCCAGTGCACATGTTAAGGGGGTCACGGGGTATTCGAATATTGACAAAACACCGATTTTTTTTACGGAATAGGCACTCGGTGCTCCTCTCAAATGACGTGCCAGGCAGTTCCACGCTCCTACCGCTCGGCACACAAATCCCGTCCCGCGAATTCAGTCCGCGTGCGTCGAATGTGGAGCTTTCCATCAGTGGTCACCTTTGTGCTGCGCTGGGAGACAGCGCGACGAGTGATACAATTATTTCGAATGAGCTCGGGTGCCTTTGTGTCGTTAAAATCCTGCACATGAATTGTAGATCATTTTGTTTTGTGATACACACATTCGACTATTTATGGTCAGATAACGTTTCAGCCAATCCGTCACGATAGCTCAGTCCGGCGACGGTTTTTGCAGGATCCCTTCTAATTTTTCGGAGCCCGGGTCGCGTTTCCGGCCCCGGTGTTTGGGGGCTCCATGCAAATGTGTGTGCCTACGGCGCGACATTTTTGTGCCCCGCACGATTTTTGGTACCCTGCGCGAATTTTTGCCGCCCAATGTGTTTTTCAACGTCCTTCATGCTCGTTGGGGACCTCTGGCGCGAGTGTTTGGGCTCCAGAGCGATTTTCCGGGTCCGGATTGAGTTTTCTGGGTCATGCTTAAGTTTTCGAAATCATGACTTGATTTTCTTCGAGTCTCGATTGCACTTTTTGGGACATGGCGCAATTGCTAAGCCCAGCGTGATTTTTTGGGCGCAATTTTCCCCATTTTCCCGCAGCATATCTCGGTCAGGGAGGGGAACAATTGCCGCCTTTGTCCACTAAGTTTATGTTGTTTTTTGCGGGCCTCGGCCTGTTTTTCGGCCATCGTGCCTTCTTTGTGGCCGAGTGTGCTTGGCGTGCCCCGGTGCATTTTTATTTCCTCCGGTCTGTTTTTAGGGCTCCCGGTGGGATTATCTTGGGGGCCCGGCCCATTTGTTAAAGCCCTGTCCCGTTATTTTTTTTTGCAGGACCAGGTGTGTTTTGGACAGCCCCGATAGGCTTCCGGGCTTCCAACATGCTTTTAGAGCACCGCTGTGTCTATTTGCCCCCCCCCCCGCACGTTAATTTTGTGTGGCTCCTGACACAAAGTTTTGAGACCCCGGCGAACATTTTTGGAACCGCAGTACGACATTTCAGGCCCATGTGGGACATTTGGGAGTGGGATGTGTGATATTGTTTCGGAACCCTGTGTGAGTTTTCAGGTTTCGCTGTGTTTATTTGGGCCCAGCACGATGTTTGGGGATCCCAGCATGAATTTCTGGGTCCCTGTGCAATTTGTCCGAGTCCCGCGCGATTTTTAGGGCCCACCATCTCTCAAAGGGAGAAGAACTTTCCCTTCCTCCCCTCCCCTTCCCTCTTGGGTACGCCACTGGCCACGACTGTCCCATCACGACCCTGGCATTCCGATGTGCTTTGCACGGGTAGTTTGTTGGTTGGCGTTGTCTCGTTGGCACGGGCCTCGGAGACTGACGGTACTAATGCGACAAATTCCGTAGTTCAAAAGTCGCCAGATGCAATTTGGGGATGTTCTCTAATATGGTAGCGGAATCTCCCTCGTACAAAATGCAGGAAGTAAAATTATATCCTACCGGCACATGACTGATACATGATATGACAATAGGATACGGTCCCCTCCCCGCCCGAGGAGGCAGGGGTGTAGGATCGCAAGATCAGTTGGGGGTGGGGACTCAGACCTTGGTCGATCATCCTTGTGTACCCCACAAATACCAATTTCTCCACGAAGTTGGGCCACTATATTTTGTTATCTTAAAAAAAATAACAAATTTCATAAATACTATTTTCCTTTTTCCAGTTTTCCATGAATTTAGCCTATCCGTGGACAAAATGATCAGGAATTGGTTAATCGAAAAACTACTACCGAATATGGAGAATCCATTTAGTGCCGAAACGACTTCTTCCGCTTTCGCTTCGCATTGTGCCAAACTTTATTATTGTTTTTATGATATTTGTATATGTTGCTTCAAATTTCCGTTCGATCAAAACGGATTAAACACAATACGAAAAGAAACAACATGTAACCATCATAGTAAACCCCACATTGCGTTCAGCGCTAAATGACCAGTGTGATTATCGATTTGAGAAAACATAAAATAGGATTGCTTGTACTATTTCAATCTATCAAAAAGGACAGTCACCACCACTACTAAAGAATACTTAGAAGAATCGCGAGAATATCGTCACAACGCATTGGAAATTCTGGACAATCTTACACCTACCTAGGTTGAACACGAGTAGTATGTCGTACTAGACATGTATGCAGCATTCCTTGTATTTTATGGGTTTGACTTCCAAAGTAGGGGTGGGGTGGCTACCAAGTTAGGGGGATGAGGTGCAAGTGTAGGGGGGGGGAGGCTGGAGCCCTCCGAACCGAATAGGATCGTACACCCCTGCGAGCTGGGCACGCGCTCGGATGGCTGCCCACTGGTCAGGCAGATAGAGCTCTGGACAACGGAGCTGAGCAGACGTGGTGTTTGGACGGCTGGCTGTCCACTGGTCAGGCAGACGGAGCTGAGCAGACCTCGTGTTTGGACGGCTGGCTGTCCACTGGTCAGGCAGACGGAGCCGGACAGCGGAGCTGAGCAAACGTGGTGTTTGGACGGCTGGCTGTCACAGTGTCGAGAGGACTTTGAGGCATGAACAGTTGGACGGACTGTCGAGCCACGAACTGTTGAAAGACACGCGTCGGTGTCTGCCCAAGCGGTTGTTGAAACTGTCGTTGTATGACATGTCGTCGCCGCCTTGGTGCTCATAGGCCCGGTCAATAAAAGGACACTCAACGGCATCTTGTTTTCGAGCCAGTTGTTGCGGAGCAAGGTCCGATCTGGACTATCACGTTCAGGAGAACAGAACTCTCCTGCAGAACATACAGTTATGTTATTTTCGGTCGGCGCTAATAAAACACATATACAAAACATAACATCGTTGTCTTTCCTTGTTCTTGGAGCAAGTCCCAGTTAGTCCCATGGCAAAGAGTGCATATTTGAGTGTATGCTTGCGACTTATTTGTGATGAAAAGTTGTTTAGGCTCTCATTGGGCTCTGGTTAATTATTGAAGAAGTCTCATCAAGCTTTCTTTGACTACGCTATTCAATTTCATCATCCTATTCTTAGTCTGGCATTCTCGAGAAATCCTTTCCCAGCTAGAAAAGGATGTCCATTTCCGTATTCGGTAGGTATGTAAGTACATAATGTTAGACTTAGTGCACATACAATGATGCCCACTAAGCCTAGCGCATCAAGGATGTTAACTGGTTAGTCTATACATTCAGCGATGCACAAGGAGCCTAACACGTCAAGGATGCTGACTAGTTAGTCTGCATATACACGGATGACGCTGCGTGTGGTCATGCTACTGAATTCCATGGAATGTGCAAGGCATGAGTGGATAATCAATACTAATACCTTCTCTAGCTCATAGTATTAAAGGTAAGAAGAAGCAATGCTTCGGTTGGATTAGCTGCCGCAGGAGTGTGTCGGGATTCCAATAAATACCTCCCCCGTCACTCACAAGAAGCGAACAGAATGTCGTCAAATGACGGAACGTCATCACATGACAGAACGTTGTCAAATGACAGAACCTCGTCAAATGCCAGAATGTCGTCAAATGACAGAACATCGCCAAATGACAGAACGTCGTCAAATGACAGAACGTCGTCAAATGACAGAACGTCGTCAAATGACAGAACGTCGCAGGCCAGGCTCGCGTTGGTAATCTGGAACGTGCTCCCGTGCGCCTGTTACTCTGACTCATGCTACCTGAAGCGTGGTACCGTGCACCTATTGCTCAAACTCGTGACACCACGAACGTGTTACCGTGCACCCGTTGCTGTAACACGTGTTACCTGAAACGTGTTACCGTGCACCTGCTACCCTAAATTGTGTTACCTGGAGCTGGCATGGGGTTCGCCTTCAACTTTTCCGACGTCAATTAGCATGCATAAAACAAGACCATTTGAATTACCTAACTAGACTTCCTTAACACTCGCAGTGCGTGGACCAATTTTACCGGTCTGATATTTTTCCGAGGTAACTCCTATGCTGGGGACCGTCAATGCTATCGTTTTAATATCTCGTATGCTTCTAATTATGCTATTCCCGCACATTGAGTCAATAAATGTGTCCTAGTCTCTTACGATGACGAAGCTGGGGCAGATATCAGTGAGATCACGACCTCGTCTCAATGGAGTTATTTTTGTGCGTACATTGAAGCATTCGTCGCAAACAAACCATGCGGGATACAGTCAAAGTGAAATATGGGTGAATAGAAAATAATCAAAGAATGCAAAAAGCAATATGTAACCTCAGCTCGTGTCCCTAGGCTTAGTAAAGATTTAGACTAGAAACGGCTTTCATTGATCCTAACTTTGTCCATAATCAATATATTTTCATATACAGAATATATGTGGTGACAAACTATTTCCCTTGCAGCGTGCCAGAGTATAAGTCACTATCAATACGGACTATTGCGGAGCAAAAATTGGTAAACCAGGGTAGTTGTGCACGCCAAAGTCATTTCTGATGCGATTGGGTCCTCAAGCAACCCAATTTAAAATGTTTGGATTTGTTGAATTAGTGTGCAGGTGGAGTGGGAATTTGTCAGAAGACAATAATATATTTTCATTTTGTCCCTAATAAACTCTCAAAGAGGATGGGAAACACAAGGTCCTGCTTTCGTAGCGCTCATTGCGTCCCCCTGGGTGTCATCTGCTTCGAGAAGTGTCATCTTCAGCAGTTCATCACATAGTTCCAAATATTTGGTCTTGACAGGATCAGTGCCCTTGACGTGGCACGTGTCACCAACGTTAGAATAAGTTTGCTGTTTGCATATCATCACCATTGAAGCACGAACTAGCTTTATCTTAAGACTAGGGTCCGAAAACGATGGCGAAGGCAGATGATAGACTTCCACGACATTGACCTGCTTGACCTGACTTGGATGGTCAACTAAAAGAGATACGGAGACAATTTTAAGTAACTTCAAAGGCGGAGGGATGTGGGTACGCCAAGCCGTCTTTTACATCTCTCTATCGCGCTTAGAACAAAAGCTGGTGGGGGATAAATTTGCCCTCCCCGCATTGCATGGGGGTGGAAAATAATTCCGCACTGCACAGAGTAGGAAATGATTCTGCACTGCATGGGGGTAGAAAATGATTCCGCACTGCATGGGGGTAGAAAATGAATCCGCACTGCGAGGGCTGACTCGCGAGTTACTGCGGTAATCGAAAATTGTATTTGCCTAGAAGCTATGAGTCGAGCACCAGCCAAAATAAGCCTGGCAATTGCTGAAACTCTGACTTTGACCCTTCTGGCCCGACTTGAAGTATCAGTGACAAAAGTTACACGAAATATATTTTGCATGACTGAATAGATGAAGAATGACGCTACACTACGATGAAGACTGCGTTTCTCTACGTGATCTAGAACGTGGACTAAATGGTCTAGAACGAATGGTGGAATGAGGCGCTAGATCCCCCAGCAGAAGTGGGGTTATGCCTGCCGACGGCAATTCGCTGACCAATTTTTATCAGATATAACTTAATGCGGTATCGAAAGGAAATTATACAGCATATCTCCTTTTTCCGTCGGAAAAGCGGTTTCATCTCTTCCAAAGTTGAACCTGAGCCGCACTTCCACTGCTCTCAGTCACGGCTGTCCATTTCTTCATGAGCTTCGTTGTTAGTACTCGCATGCACCTCCAGTAAATTAATAATGTATGGTAAGGCCAGTTCCATCTATACAAAAACATTGACACTTCATAATGAAGGCCAATTTACATCATGTTCAAGAATGCATTACCATGAAACACATATATCGGAATCGCAAGCGTCAACCATGCGATCGGTACATAGGCGTGACCACACACGCGTGGATGGCCGCCTCTGTCTGCGGCCAATACATCATCACAGGAGTGGTCCGCTCGTGATCGGTACTGGCCACATAGGCGTGGATGGCCGCCTCTGTCCGCGGCCAATACATCATCACAGGAGTGGTCCGCTCGTGATCGGCACTGGCCACATAGGCGTGGATGGCCGCCTCTGTCTGCGGCCAATACATCATCACAGGAGTGGTCCGCTCGTGATCGGCACTGGCCATATAGGCGTGGATGGCCGCCTCTGTCCGCGGCCAATACATCATCACAGGAGTGGTCCGCTCGTGATATCGGCACTGGCCACATGGGCGTGGATGGCCGCCTCTGTCCGCGGCCAATACATCATCCAGGAGTGGTCAGCTCGTGATATCGGCACTGGCCATATAGGCGTGGATGGCCGCCTCTGTCCGCGGCCAATACATCATCACAGGAGCGGTCAGCTCGTGATATCGGCACTGGCCATATTGACCGTCGAGCCGCGGTCGATGTGAAGCTAACAGCATGTGGACGCGAGTGCCATGGCTGCAGACTTCCCCGCCCCCAGGTGTCGCCCGGTCCGTGGCGGCGCCGCAGGTGGCTGCCGGGCGGCTGGCGGGTGGCCGGAGACTTCCCGCGGGTGGCTGGCGGGTGGCCGGAGACTTCCTGCGGGTGGCTTACGGGTGGCCGGAGACTTCCTGCCGGGTGGCTTACGGGTGGCCGGAGACTTCCTGCCGGGTGGCTTACGGGTGGCCGGAGACTTCCTGCCGGGCGGCTGGCGGGTGGCCGGAGACTTCCTGCGGGTGGCTTACGGGTGGCCGGAGACTTCCTGCCGGGTGGCTTACGGGTGGCCGGAGACTTCCTGCCGGGCGGCTGGCGGGTGGCCGGAGACTTCCTGCGGGTGGCTGGCGGGTGGCCGGAGACTTCCTGTCGGGTGGCTGGCGGGTGGCCGGAGACTTCCTGCCGGGCGGCTGGCGGGTGGCCGGAGACTTCCTGCGGGTGGCTGGCGGGTGGCCGGAGACTTCCTGTCGGGTGGCTGGCCGGTGGCCGGAGACTTCATGCCGGCTGGCCGGATAATTCCTGACGGGTGGCCGGAGACTTCCTGCCGGGTGGCTGGCGGGTGGCCGGATACTTCCTGCCGGGTGGCTGGCGGGTGGCCGGAGACTTCATGCCGGTGGCCGGAGAATTCCTGTCGGGTGGCCGGATATTTTCTGGCTGGTGGCCGGAGACTTATTGGCGGATGGCCGGATACTTTCTGGCGGGTGGTGGGACACTTTCTGGCGGGTGGCCGGATACTTCCTGGCGGGTGGCCGGATATTTTTTGGCGGGTAGTCGGATATTTCCTGACGGGTGGCCGGAGACTTCCCGGTGGGTGGCTGGAGACTTCCGACCGGCGGCATCGCAGCGTCCAACAGTCACAAGTGGTACATGTTTGCGGTTGGCATGTAATCCAGTCGTCACACATGGACGGCTGCGCAGTGCTGCAGAGGCTACAATACTGCACGGTTGGCACGTCATCAAGTCGCCACACCTGAACGTCTACGCAGTGGTGTAGAGGCTACAATACTGCACGGTTGGCACGTCCACCAGTCGGCACACCTGGACGTCTGCGCAGCGGTGTAGAGGCTACAATGCTACACGGTTGGCCGGGTGGATATCGGCATTATTTTGCGTTTTTTTCCTGGCATGTGCTGCCTGGTCTAGGATATAAGGGTATTTTGATATAAATAGGGACGATGCATGTGCTGATTATCGCAATGCTGTACAATAGCGACATGTAGCTATATCTGGAATCAGATCAGCTTCATAAATAGGCGCTCGTGAGTCAGACACGTTCTTCGCATGGGAGCCAATTCTTTGTTGTACTAAGCCAATGTTGATGGTTTTCATATCGTAGTATTCACAAATATTTCACCTGCAAGCATGCGGAAGTATGATTAAGAAACATTCGCAGGACGCGCTTGATGCCAATTGCAGACAACTTGTTTGTGTTGCCATCGAACACGAGTACAGTTGTTGGCAGGCCTCCGGGCTGTACGACTGGAACGCTACCCACTGCAGGTTCACCAGATGGCGCACGTATCGACGGTCATCGTTCAGAGTATTGCTCGGATGCGGCGAACAGTCGGCGACGCATGCCTGTTCCAGTGTGCCAGACACCGACCCGCCGGTACCACAGCTTGGTACTGAACGGTGGTCAGTAGACACTGACCCGCCGGTACCACGGTGTGGTGCCAGCGGGGTTTCTTTTGAGACATGTTCTGTCTAGCCCATGTCTTGTAGTGGTAAAATTGCAGGCTTTCTTTCATTATTCTCCTTCCCTCGTTCTCATTTCATTATTCTTAACAGCAGCCTTGCTACATCGGAACTTCTGAGCCAATCGTCAAGCCGGTTGTCTTCGGTTATCTTCGATGATGAATTTTACTTCTTCGATCAATTAAGCCATTCTTACACGCCTCGTTGTTTCTGTAGAAACATAGACCCGTCTTCTCGGCCGCGCCAGTTCTGATGAACTTCTCGGTTATGTTGTGTTCCTTGTAGATGCCAGCCGAAGATTGATGTGACATGTGAATTTCCGCGGTATGAAGTGATGGAATTCCTGCCAATGTAGAACGAGATGTTGATTCTGTTGTGAGCATGAAGACCTGTTTACACGTGTCAGAATACCGGCAGAGTTCTGGAAGAATTCCGGCGTCGGCAGATCTGGTCAGAACCAAGCAGAACACGGCGTCTGCAGGTCTGGTCAGAAATAAGTAGAACACAGCGTCCACAGATCTGGTCAGAACCACGCAGAGCACGGCGTCTGCAGATCTGGTCAGAACCAAGCAGAACACAGCGTCGGCGCTGTCCGTGATGCTAGACTCGGTTGTCGTCGTCACAACATAAAGCTATGACGTCATGCAACATATTGACCACAGCGATTACGTCACGCAGTATACTGACCACAGTGATTACGATTTAATAACTTGTTCGACGTTGGCGACGTTCGCGGCAGGGAAATTGAAAATGTCCGACTTGTCTGACGCGGGACGCGAGCGTCCGGTGGATGTTCCTACGGTTCCTGTCCGCCCTTTGAGTGGTTGCTACATGTTTTTAGATGCTGAAGAGGCCACGGAGGAGGAAATTGGTGAGCGAGTTGTGCTTTCCGTTGTCTTGCTGCATTCACCATTGCCTACATTGACTTCAGACGTTGAAAAGCTTCTTGCATAAGTAGTGTACTTATGGGATAAGACTAATCCTGAATATGCTCTAAAGCATAGGAAAAGGGGATAAAGTAGAAGAATGACTCCGAGTGTTCTGGTTAGTAATATAAAAGTGTTCTGCTTTGCCAACTTGATGTTATGGATATTCTTTATAAGGGCTGGCAGATTTTTTAAACGGTATCTTTACCTGGCTTAGGCTCGTTTTTTGCTGTACTTTTGCCAACCTTGTAACTATTACCATGAAATATACTCATGCTCATCCTGGGTTGAGGATCTGCTGCTCTGCACTAGAAATTAATGTTGAAAAGTTTACTACCCAACATTTAGAGTCTTATTTAACGCCTGTTGACTGCATTTTTTATCAAAACAAAGTTTCACCACTATGATCTGAACCTAATCTGTCTCTCAGATGCTGACATGCATTGACCTGTGGCAGCAGCCCTGATCATGGTACCTGATCTGATCTGCAGTGATCTATGGTATGCAGCCCTGATCATGGTACCTGATCTGATCTGCAGTGACCTATGGCAGAAGCCCTGATCATGGTACCTGATCTGATCTGCAGTGACCTATGGCGGCAGCCCTGATCATGGCACCTGATCTGATCTGCAGTGACCTGTGGCGGCAGCCCTGATCATGGTACCTGATCTGATCTGCAGTGACCTATGGCAGCAGCCCTGATCATGGTACCTGATCTGATCTGCAGTGACCTGTGGCGGCAGCCCTGATCATGGTACCTGATCTGATCTGCAGTGACCTGTCGCATGCAGTCCAGCTATTTCTCATTTGCTAGTCTGCGGTGACCCGCGGCCCAGTTGTCTCAGCTGCTCGTGCTGACCTGCGGATATGCGCTTTGCTTGGGAGAGGGGACAGCTTCTCCACTTCCTGGCGGCACTCCCTCTGGCTGGAGAGAGACGTCACTCTCACTGGGAAGAGGTGCCCCTTTAGGATGTTTGAGTGGACCTCCACCCCTTAATATTGTCAGCTTAAAGCACCCCTCTGAGTACAAATGACACTACCCCAAGGGCACTCGAGTGAACCCCCTCCCCGTTGAATTTGCATCAGTCGGTGGTGCCTCTCCGAGGAAACCAATCCTTCTCTTACTTTTCCTGTCGGTTTGATGGTACTGCCTACGACTTGCAGTTGAGCTGTGCGTCATGTGCTACCTACAGTTCCCGTGACAGCGCCTCAATTGTCTCATTCAAGCAGGACTGAAGCACAGGCTTGTCATGGATTTTATCATCTTGAACAGAGACGTCCAGACCTATGCATTCTCAAATGTCCATTCCATTTCAGTAATAGGCACTATTCCATATTATCATAGCAAATGCATTTCAGTAGCAGGTAAAACATCAGCTATGTTTCAGGTCCTTGCAATTGGCATTGCATTATTTCGTATGTCTTGATCAATTCGCCAATCGCGAATGAAAATGTCACGTTTTCAAAGCACAAAATTAGAAGAAAAATAAAATAGTCTGAAGCCAACAATTGGAGACGTGCATATTTTCCTCGTCAAAGGTTTCTCAAATGACAAACAACGGCATGAAACTGATCATCAGGATGCTTCTGAAGACTAGCCTATAAACGGTAGAGAAATCCGAGACGAGTGAGTGGGTTCTGGGATGTTCGCCTTACGAAGACGAAAAACACCGAAACCCCAAAATGCACTTCCCCGTTCTCGAACGATACCCCAGTGTAAGGTCCCCCTGACAAGTTAGCTGGTGGGGGGGGGGGGAGCGTGACCCCCAGTCATAGTCAATCTCCCGTCCCCAGTCCCCATTTCACATTGTTTTGACATTACTTCGGAGAGGGGAAGAGTCGGCGAATGGTTGGCTCAGAGGTGATCCCGTCACTGTCCCGCCGTCAATGGACCCGACTCCCAGCGAAAATGCATTGATGTCACACCGCATTATGTTTGTTCTGTCTCTCCTTCGTCTGTTTCTAAATACGCCACTGCTACAGACATCCTGGCATTGGAGAGCCTCCAGTTTACCGTGTCTGGTTTCAGTTCCGTAGCAGCGAGACTATGTCCTCTGTGCCAATATTTATTGAAAACGCACTACCTCAGTAAAACACAGACACACAAACATCTTAAATCACCCTGAATACGCACTACATCAGTAAACAAAAACAAAAAAACACACAATCACCTTCAACATGCAAGAGCCGTTCGTGTAGTGCAGTAGGACCTAATGCCCAGGAATCAATGATATATATTACCCTGGGTGGTATCACGTGAGGTCAATCAGCACCACAATGGCTCATTTATGGCGCAGTGAGCAAACAACCGGTACGTTTCATGGTTCATTGGACACATGACGTCATGCTGCTAGTATGGCGATGGCAGAATGAAGCATGCGTCAGAGTTCGCCACCTCCTGCCGCCGACGTCGGATTCTGTCGACGCCAGGATTCTCCGGAGATGCTGCCACGTGTAAACAGGTCTTTAAGCAGTGGCTTCACTACCAGGTTTTCCCCGTGATTACGTTCGCTTTTTTCCCCAGAAATCCGGTGCACTCTATTCGAAAAGCATTTCGTAAGCACCGCTGGCGCGTCACGTCGAAAACGTAAAATCGTGCGTGAAAAAATTCAAATTGTTCGTCGGAAACTCGAAGAACAGAAAATCGTCTCATCGATTATGTAAATTCGTGAAAAGGCTCTCATCTCGTGGTTCACCCGTCGTCTCGTCTTCCCGTTCAGACCCTCACACCCCGTTTCGGGGAGGGGAGGGGGGGGGGGAGAGGGTCAATATAAACCCCATCTAATATACAAACTAAGCGCTGCACGAAAACGAAAGTGGTGTCATGGGAAAGCGCTCGATGAGTAGGGCCCGAAATCACCACAAACATTTTCTCTCCTGAAAAGTGACGTCACTAAGGTGGTCTATGGGTTCTCGACTGACATCATGTCTTTGGTTCTGGGGAGTTCATTTTGGGGTAGATCTTAACAAAGAAAATATTTTCAATAGGAAAAGGAAGGCGAAATCGACGATGGCCCCAAAATGCTTGCCCACTCAAAAATCAACATTTTAATCGTTGTAAATTTTCACAATTTTCAGTTGTCAATTTTGTTGCATTTGTATTCATCTAATGGATAGAGCGCACCGGAAAAGTGTTGTTTTAAGTCAATGTTCCCTCATAAAGGTGCTTACATTAGCCAGAATCCTCGGTTTAACCCCAACGGGCAAATATGCAAAACAAATGAGTCTCACCAAAAACAGAAGAAAAAAAATAAAAAATTCCTCTGGTGCGTTTGTTGCATCCCTAAAGATAAGCAAACGCTGAAAGCTTCATTCAGATATCTTTATCTGTTGAGCCGTGACGACTGGTTGAACATTTTTTGCAGGTAACCTCGCTTGACATTGAATCACTCGGTGACCGTACATGACCTGAACTCAAAATTGACACACAACACGTCAAATTGACGTGGGAAAAGGTATGTGAAATTTCGGCGAGCTGCCCTGCGCCGTTTCTTCACTATTCGCGAAAAACTGTAGGAGGGAACGTAAAATGACCCTCCCGAGACTGGGTAGGTTAAAAAGTTCATTCATTAAGAAAAAGGTATATGAATATCTGGCCACTCGTGGCAATTCCCTGGTGGCATGCATGAGAAAACAAAATGTGTTTTCCCGATGATCTCTGGCAATCTAGGCAGGCAGGACCCCATGAGAGGACGTTGCATTTTTATTGAGATGCTTAAAGTGTAGAAATTCATGTGTTTGAAGCGTATGAAGGTCTGCCTAACCGCACGGCAGACCACGTCACTATCCTGACGTCCCACCACATGATTGATCACACGGCAATAAACACGGCATAAACATAGCTCAAACAGAGGTCTGCCCATCCGGCTGACCAGGGTCGCCCCCGGTGTGTTAATTCACATAGAGGGACAGAAACGGCCGCAGCCGTGGTCGCAGACCCAGCAGTCACTGGACATCTCCCATTGTCTCAGCATCACTGCAGGAGCTGGAGGTCAAGGTGGCCGGACGGGCACGCTGATCCCGGCAGTAGCCAATGGATACGTCCCTCCCCCTCTCCTCCGCAGTCAAAATCTATCGGAGTAAGCACTGCATTGGGGGAGGGGACTCAAGTCAACATTGTGGGGGGGGGGGGGGGGGGGTCTCGGGGCCCTCCCAAAAGTAAGGAAAAACAACGTCCTGCCCATCATGATGAACCTGAAAACGAACATGCTCCCCTTATTCAAAGTCTGTGACGCGGCCGATGTTCAACTAGTGTGTGAAATTATCCGCAGTCTGCAGGTGGAGAAGGATAGGCCGCATCAAGCACGGCCTTTTTCTGCCCTGTAACTCGCGCCGCCGACGTCACAACAACCACAGCAATAGGCACCGTGGCTCCATCCAGGACACAGGCACTGGCTGCAGTTGAACTAAAAGCAACAGGAAAATCACCGCCGCACTTAAAATAACGGCAGATATACGTACGTTTGCACGTGACTGCGTGCAGCATAGAAAATCGTGAAAGTCGTCTCGGTAGCAACAGGCCGTCGAGAAAAGCTTTCTTTTTGTCCAGACACGATCCCGTGTAGAAACCGTATAGTAGAGCCACTGCATTGGTGTACAGAAGCGTGATTTCGACTGAAATATTGTCATGACTCAGTAATTAATTGGGACATCGTGCAACAAAACTGTCCATTGACTTACTAACGAATAATCCACATTGAATACAAATGTGCTCGCTATTCCAGAACCTCCAACGCTGTAGACACTGACCCACGCCGGTGCATACCACAGCGTGGCGTTTAGCGATAGTCAGCTGTCGACTGGTGGTGTCAGCAGCGCATGAAGATGAATCGCTGACACGAACAAGATACATCGCTCACACAAGGAGCCGCGGTGCTATCGTCAGGTCGCAGCAGCTGCCACGGAATGGGACGTGGTCTGAGCGTTGCGCTATAGCTGCACACCGGACATAATGAATTAAACATGCCGCTGACTGAGCTTCCGGGAGTGAAGCTGTCCCCAGCAAAGTGTGGAGACATCTCATTCCACTGATATCTGCCCGTCTAGGGTATCGATCGGAGCGATTCGTGTCTGTTCGGGAGGGGGGGGGTCCTTCCGGCGGACAATCCAGTGAGAGCTGAGAGTTTGTCCTGGTCCACCGACAGTGTCTACGTACCGCACCGACCGGCATTAACCCCTATGACCTTGTGATCCCATCAACGTGGACCAGCGGCGTCGGTTGCCTGCCGAGTGGCTAGCGTGGCACCGGAACACGTTAAGTATCGCCTGCGTCAAACACCAGCAGCGGCCGTGTTATCGGCCAGTGCCCACTGGTGATACCGCCCCTCTTAGCCGGTCACGCTCGCCAGCGGCCTCAAACGGTAACCTTCTCAACTGACCGCTGCCAGACCAAAGATAGGCTAGGCTGAAGATAGCCTAGACCGAAGATGGGCTGGGTGGGATTCCTCCGGGACGGCTGATGCAAAACCCGCTGCTGAGTAGCACTTCTAATTATTCGCTCTTCGATGGAGGCAGGTTCACGCAGTAAGACCGCTGGTAAATACTGGCAACTGGATGAAAAATAGCGAACAAACCACACACCTGTGTGAAGCATCAGACTTTTGCACACGCAAACACTCTTCAGGAACAGAGATGGCTGGTCACATACCAGCCCCAATTGCTTTGAGTGCCACAGGCAATCAACGTCAAAATCGTTCGTTCACGCGCCGATGCACCTAATGTTAAACTTAACTTCTATATCGTCGTTGAAGTCTCATCTCCTCTCTTCTTTTCGGTTCAGTTTATGGCACGCTTCCACGGTATCTCATTTTCCGTTTGAAAATGATTAATAGAAGCACCCATGGCCTATGTATGACCTCAATAGCGCAATCTAATATACTCGATAATGGACTTTCACTGGTCGGTTTATTTTAGGCCTTCGTCGGGCTTCATTCCCGCGACGGACCAATCACAACACGCAATTTATTGGCCATTGACTGGCGGCTGGCGTGCTGCCTGTTTTCGGCCTGCCCCCGACAACGGCAGCCAGTCTAGTGGTGTTCCTGGCCATTGACTGGCGACTGGCGTGCTGCCTGTTGTCGGCCTGCCCCGACAACGGCAGCCAGTCTAGTGGTGTTCCAGCCGCAGCGGCAGGGCGGCGGCGGCGACTGTATGGCACCGCCAGCAGGGTGAAGCACCAGCAGGTGATGTGGAAGCACCAGCAGGTGATGTCGAAGTGCCAGCAGGCTGAAGCACCAGCGGGGACATGGCAGCGCCAGCGGGAGACATGCAGCGCCAGAAGGGTCCATGGCTGCGCCAGCAGGAGGCATGGTAGCGGCAGCGGAGAAACATGGCTGCGCCAGCAGGGGACATGGCAGCGCCAGCAGGGGACATGGCTGCGCTAGTGATGAAAATGGTAGCGCCAGCAGTAGACATGGCTGCGCTAGTGGGGGACATGGCTGCGCTAGTGATGAAAATGGTAGCGTCAGCAGGGGACATGGCAGCGCCAGCGCGGTGATACAGCACCGACAACAGGCTGGCATGACAGCGCAAGCTGAGGTCAGCGTCTCTGTGCCAGTGAGCAGCGCAGGCCTCAGTGCGTGGTTCTCAAACGAATTGCGCGTGGCCTTACATGGAGGGCGGCAGTACGCTTAAGACTAGTCTGGTCAAAAAGTGAACTGTGATAGTGCTCACAGCGGCATGTTGCAGTCTTGGAGCGAGCTGAGCGGGAAAGCACGTGTCCACCAGCTCTACCACAGAGCAGGGGAGCGGATCGCCGCTGCAGCTTTGCATGTAAACTTACGCCAATCGGCGCCGCATTGAAGAAAATCACCCGGAAGGACCGATCCCACCAAAGAAGAAAAAGCGCCCACTCTCGTTTTGGTCATCAGAGAGGGCGTGCACGTATTCCATTTGTTAAATTAGGCACTTCGGCCTCCTCAGACCATTTCGTGCCGCTGATGAAAAGGAACAAAGTATTAAATCGTAAAAGTCAGTTTATAAGGCCTGGAACAAGGTGGTTTCTCGGAGAAAAATAAAAAGTAACTTGATAAGAAAAGGGTGATCATCCCCCAACAGTGAAGGCAAAGTGAAAGGGATGTTGTGTGCGTGGCAGTAATCGATCAGTGGATTTCTATGGTCATGATATTGTGTGCAGTGCAGTAATATACGTGAAACTGTTATATGAGTGTTGCATGATGGGTATGAGGGTCGAGGTGAATTCGTGTAAATAAATCGAGGGGTAAGAAAGATATGGCCGATGCATAAACGTGATAGGACAATTTTCTTCGTGTCGGTTTTTTGAAAAGATGATGCCCATGGTTCAACAGTAGGTTTGATAAGTCGTAACTGTGTATGGTTTGGGTTTGGTGTCCAGCTTTGTGTCCAAAAATGGCGAATTCTCTGCTGTATTGATGATTTAATGGCGTCAAAATGTGGTGGAATTTCTTTAATGTTTGGAAGTTGTAATGATTCTTTTGCTAATTTGTCAGCTTTTTCGTTTCCTGGGATGCCGCAGTGGCTGGGCACCCACAGGAAGCGGACCCTCACGCCCATCATGTAAAGTGTTTGAAGTGTGTCATAAATGGCAATGGTGTGAAAAGGAAAGTGAAGAAAGTGATTGAAGAACAGATTTTGAGTCAGAACAAACAACGACGCTGCGCATAGGGTGACAAAGGAAGCGATTACGAATATAACGAAGGGCAATGAGGATGTCATGTACTTCAGCGATAAAAATTGATGTTCCATCTGGTAATCGATGTTGTTTTTTGTACGCTCCCGAAACTTTTGCATTTCCTGTAAGTTTTTACAGAGCATTTTTAAGCGTTTTATAGAACCGTCCGTAAAAAAATGAATATGGTGATAACGAGCCCGAAATTGGTGAAATTTTTGTTTGATATATTCGGGACAAAGATGTGATTTTGGAATGGTGGTGATATATAGAATGTGTCTTTCGGCCATCTGCCACGGTGGTGTAGTTGGTGGAGAAAGAGAAGTAATGGGTGGAATAGTGAAGTGAAGTTTTTTTCAGAAAATGTTTTGACCCGAGAAGCGATAGTGAGTCCAATTCGCTTTTCGGCTGGACCTAAATAATGATGATGTAAATTTGGGAGAATTTGCAATGACGTGTGTGTCGGGTGGTTTGCATGAAACTGAATTTTGGAGGCGTATCTAAGTGTTTGTTGCATTCGACGGAGAGCTAAAGGAGGAATTCCCGATTCGGCTTCTAAAGAGATGATGGGTGAAGCGGTCATTGCACCAAGTGCGATACGGATAAATTTATTTTGAATTGTGTCTAAAATGTGTAAGGAGGATGGGCTGGCACCAGCATGAACTACTGAGCCATATTCAATAATGGGGAGTGCTAATTATTTATATAGTTGTAAAAGAGTGTGACGATCGCCTCCTAAGGGGTTGGAAGTAATGCAGCGAAATAAATTTAGTCGGCGAAAACATTTGTTCTGGATGTGTTTCATGTGTTGATGCATGGAAAGCCTACGATCAAAGATTACACCAATACATTTAAATGAATGTACAAAAGGTATGTCATTTTGTCCAAGGTGAAGCTGTGTATCTGGGTTTGGGCAGGGAGTGCATTTGCTAAAAATCATGGTTGCAGATTTGGGGGCCGAAAAAAATTGAAACCGTACTTGATGGACCACTGATGTACTTTGTCAAGGGCGTTTTGAAGCCGAATCAAACAATTTTCGTAATTTTTGTCCGTGCACCAAATTGCACTGTCGTCCGCGAAAAGAGAAAATGATACATTTGCAGGCATGTCAGCGAAAGGGTCATTAATGATGATGTTAAATAAAACTGATGATATGCGGCTCCCCTGTGGCAGTCCGTGGTTCATAACATGCTGAGTCGAAGTTGATGCTCGACATCTGAGGTGGAAAGAGCGACTACCAGATAGAAATCCTATTAAATAATGAGCTAAGTGTCCTTTGAAACCGAGTTGGTGAATTTTGAAAAGTAATGCAGGTTTGTGGACCATATCGTAAGCTTTGCCAATGTCCAAAATACTGCCATAGTGTGTTCGTGTTTTTTTATAACTAAGTCGGATGTCTGTCTCTAATCTAATGAGATGGTCGACTGGGCTGCGTCCGTGACGAAAACCACATTGGAATGGAGATAAAAGAGAATTTGTGTCCAGGTGCCAGGTCAGTCTTTTACTAATCATTCTTTCAAGAAGTTTCCCCAAGCAACTGGTAAGAGCAATTGGCCGAAAATTATCGGGGTTACTGTGATCTTTGCCGGGTTTTGGAATGGGAGTGATGATAGCCTTTTTCCATGTTTCAGGAAAGATGTGATTTTCCCATAATGAATTAAATGTGTCTAAGATGCATTGTTTGGTGTGGTCAGATAAATGTCGAAAGAAGGAATAATGTAATTTGTCAGGCCCTACTGAAGTGTTACTGGAGGAGGAAATGGCATTCTGCAGTTAGAAAAGTTGAAAAGAAGCATTGTAGTCCTCGGTATTGTCGGATTGAAAGAGTTCGAGATTGGTGTGAAAAGTGTGTTGCGCATTTGGTAGGAATTTAGGTCGGCAATTCACATCGGAGCTATCATATCGAAGCTATCACATCGGATTAATTGCCATATTTTACTCAAAGGTGTTTGAAAAGTCAGCTGCTGTAAATATATGGCCCATGAACGGCGCTTGGCATCAGAATGATGCGTCGGGTCCTCGCACGTTCGCGGTTACGGATGTATAAATTTTCTTGATCGGGATGTCGTAAATAATTTGTAAATGCTTTTTTTCTTATCGCAATGGCTTTTGAAATTGCTTGATACCACCAAGGTACTGGTTTCCTTTTTTGAATGGTTTTGTAAGTGGAATAGTCGTGGAAGCTGCCTCGAAAAGTGTATTTGGAATTGAGTTGATGTTTTCGACGGGAGAAATGTTGGGGTTGTATTGCATGTAAGAAAGTTCCTGAAATGTTGTCCAATCGGCTTTTTAAATTTTCCAGCGGGGAATAAAACTGGGTGTGGTGTCAGTCGCCGTTGAAAAGGTGGGTGTTGATTTGATGGGATAGTGGTCGCTGTCGTGGATGTCGGTTTCTATGGTCCAATCAAAATCGTTTGCCAGGGTGGGGGAACAAATATATAAATCAATGGCTGTTGCTGTATTATGTCCAAGTTGAAAAAGGTTGGTTCTCCGGTGTTAAGTATGCTAAATTATGCCGGTCTAAAATTTGTTCCATGATGTGGCCGCGAGTGTCTCCTTGTGTACGTGCTCGATCTCAGGTTGGACTGTGTGCATTAAAGTCTCCGAGTAATATGAAAGGGTTCTTGAAATGTGCTATGAGGTTTTCTAAATGTGCCAAAATATTTGTGTTATCGGTGTGTGGTGGAATATAGATGGAACACACATCTATATTTCTACCATGCAAACGTAATGTACAAGCTACGGCTTGTAATTGTGTATTAAGTGTAATTTTTGTATGTGTGAAATCATTGTTTATGTAAAGTGCTGTCCCGCCACTTCGATGTGATCCACGGACCTCGTCGTGACGATACAGTGAATAATTGAAAAGGTTAAAGTTGAATGTATCATTTGGTAAAAACCAGGTTTCTTGGAGTGCTATGAGAATAGGTGTGAGAATAGTGAGAAAAAAAAACTTTCATTTCGGTCCATTTGGATAATAAACTATGCTATTCCATTGTAAAAGTGTAGACATTGGGAGAAAAAGTATTAATGCTTGTCAGCACCTTTTGGTGCATGCCGGAGCCAGGAGTGTAGCTCCGGCGGACACGTGGGTTGGGTGCGAACGACGGCGGTGGACCCGCCAGTGCTGTCCGGCCGACCGGTGACCTTGGCGGCCGGCTCACGGCGGCCTGCCACTGCCGCGGGGGATGTCCGCCGGCTTGGAGTCGGTCGTGTCACGTGGGCGCCGGCCGGCGCTGGACACGCAGGGCTCGATCGGCGGCCCGTTGATGGTGAACGTGTATTTCCTCCCGCAGCCGAATGACTGTGGGGCCTGTCAGTCCTCGCTGGAGTGGTCCGCTTGCTGGGAGCCGGAGTGGTTTGTGTGTTGGGAGCCAGGGTGGTTTGTGTCGGTGTGGTCAGTGGTGTGAGTTTCTTAAGTGGAGCTAAGCCGGGAGTGATGTCGGTTTGCATCGAAGTAGAAATGGTGTTGACGCGAGGGGTGGGGGGGGAGCAATGCTGGTAGCCTGTGCGTACGTTTTGGTGGAGGGGGAGGTGGCCTCGACAGACCGCCGGGCCTGGGGGTAGGACACTCCGGTCGTGGCCTTGACGGCGCAAACCTCTTTCTCCCGTTGCCAGACTGGACAGAGGTTGGAAGTGGTGAGGTGGTCAGATGTGTTGCAGCTGAGTCAGTGGGCAGGCTTTGAGCAGGTGGAATCAGGACGGGGTGGTTCACCACACTTCGGGCAGCGGGCTGTTTGGCGACACGTCTTACTGCCATGCCGGAAGCGCTGGCAATTGAAACAACGGAGGGGATTGGGAATAAATACTCGGACTTGGTATCGGATGTAGCCGGCGAGGAGAGTCTTGGGAAGAGTGGTAGAGTTGAAGGTGAGGACAAGGAGGCTTGTATCCCGTTTCTGGCCGTCTTTAAAGAAGGTGATTCGGTGGACGTGGGTCACCCCCGGGTGGTGTTGCGGTTGTAAAGTAGGGTAATGGTGGCGGATTTACCACAAAATGTGGTGGTACGGAGGAGGGCTTTGGTCTGGGCTCGGGTTTGGGTTTTGATGACAAGGATTCCGTTGGCAGGGGCTTCGATATCAGGATTGGCTAAGGAGCAGATGGAGAGGAGTTGTTTGGTCGGCCAGAAAACGTTAATACGGCGGAAGAAAACGGATTCCTCGACAGGCTTGACTACTATGAAAGAGCCAGCACTGTCGAGGTAGGGTTCGATGGGATCAGGTTGAGATGGCGTGGTCTGGTTAGGGTGTGGGTCTGTGGCGTGGAGAGTGATAGTCTGGTCGGAATTGCGAGGCGAGGTCTTGGTACGAGCGGGGGTCGGTGAGGAACAAAGGGCTTCCATGGCGTCGTCCAACGGAATTGTCCGGCGCGAGTCATCAACGGTGGTATCGAGTGCAGAGTCCGGGGTCGCGCGATGGTCGTCAGATGTAGCGAGTGGTGGAAATTCCGGCTCGGAGTCCGGTGGCGAGCTGGGGTCAGTATCCTTTTTGCGTTTTTCCCCATCGCGGGGAAAAAACCCTAGCTCATACGATTTAAATATAGACGAAGGACACACAGACCACGGACAACGGAAATACGACGACGATTAAACCCGTGCGGGGTGACGGATGTCACCCCAATAGAAAATAAAAACGAGAAAAGAGCGACGGGTGTCACCCCACAAAAATGAAAAATAAAGCTGCGAAAACCAGCAGCCAATAACGCCTTTCGGCAGGTCGGAGTGTACAAGTTAGCTTTGGCACAGGTAGGTCTGGCTCAAATAGTACTGACACTCCGTGGGCGTGCACGTACCTGTTCGCACTGTATCACCCTTTATGTCGGCCATCGCCTGTGCATGACAGCTCACAGTTGGTTCCGCTGCGAGGCTATCCTTTACGTCGGTTATTGTCTGTACAACACATTTCAGGGTTTATGCCGCGACAAAATTTAGCCAGAGGTTATATACTGTTCAGCTCGCGATCATTGACGATACCCCAGTGCCCATTTCACAGGTGAATCTCGCAAGGGCTGTCGACATTCTCGGACTTCCCAGAATCCAGTGTATATGAATATGATGCTAATTGGTCAAAGAGGCCCCCTGTTATTGATTAGGCATCAGTCTACCTTCTTGAAGGTGAAAATGGTAGAGGGAAAAGGTAGGGGGATATTATTCGGTAAGGCTAAAATGGTTAAAAATAAGACTGAACGTGTTGCCCATGAGCATATTGGCATTTGCAAATACTGATGTCCATAGTATTCTTCTATGTACATTGTTTGTGTTCCTCTTACGTGAGGTAATTAGATACTTTCCTCTCATCATATCATATACATTGCTCCACCTTTTTTTCTTCAAAACGCGGTTGTAAATGTGGTAAGGAGGCCAATTTCTCTATACATGCATAACTTACTGCCGTACCGCATGGTGCAAGTTCACTTTACGTCATTTTGTTTGTCAGATATTAGCACTCAAAATTGGTTTTGAGGGATTGAATCTCCAGAGCATTGAATGTTTCGTGGCTTTGCTGTTGTGCTTGAGGTGTTGTTGGTACCAGACCTACGGCGTAGGTTTCCTGTCGTGTTTGAGGTGATGTTGGTACCACACTTACGGCGTGGATTTGCTGTCGTGCCTGAGGGTGATGTTGGTATCACACTTACGGCGTGGATTTGTTGTCGTGCTTGAGGTGATGTTAGTACCACACTTACGGCGTGGATTTGCTGTCGTGCCTGAGGGTGATGTTGGTATCACATTTACGGCGAAAGATCATGATCAAATCACGTCTACCATGTTGCCATCGAAAATGGTCCCAGTAAAACCAATTCACATTGAGGTCAGGACCATTATGTCCAGAATGGCCACCATTGATATGTTGATCCGATTTACGTGATGGGACCGTTACCTGTGAATTCGCTGACTCTCAGTGGACATTATTCACCCAGCGTAACGTATTTCGTTGCGAGACATTCCCAAATGGATTTCTGGTCTTCTGATTATATTTATATATATATATATATATATATATATATATATATATATATATATATATATATATATAGTATGTATATGTGTATATATATGTATACATATATATATATGTATATATATACATATATATATATGTATATATGTATATGTACATATATATATATATACATATACATATATATATATATATATATATATATATATAATTTTTTTCCAGCGTGGGCAGTCGCTGCTAGTCGCGACACCATGCCAGTATGGTGGTGAACTCTGTGAGCATGCGTCTGGTGAGAGTGGGGCTGTGGTGCTGCTGCAGGCGTGCCTTGGGGACGCTATCTCTCAAGTGCATCGTTAGCCGCCTGCTCAACGGCATCGTGGTCATCCCGATGTAATCATCCTGACGGGTCGCACAGTCCCCGGATTTACAACCGGTAGATCCGGTTATAACGGATGTACCGGAATCCGTAAATTGCATTGGTTTGCTTGAGCGCAGCTGAGCTGAGAGTGGGTCAATTTGTTTTTCGTGACGACAGAGGAGGTCTTAGGACTTCGATAGCAAATCACCAGTCGTGGTTGTTTGTCAGTGTTGGTTGGTGTACAGTTTCTGTAAACGAAGTCTCGCATAATATTCTGGTGGGTTTTCCATGCTGACGTGAGGGTGCTTTTGTAAAATACTTTAACGTCACCAGTGTTACGAGACGCGTCGTCCCGTCACATGAAATTACTGAACATGGAATGAACAATGTATTCAAAATCGGTGTTCGAGTACCCGGTATTGGCTAAAATCTGTCGCACTCTCTAAAATATGTGAAGTTATCGGTCTAGTAACTGCCATGTAGAACAGTTCTTTTTGGCGCGTCCAACATAAACCCTTACCACACCGGTATATATATATACATATATATATATATAAATATATATATACATATATGTATATATATATATATATATATATATGTATATATATATATATATATATATATATATATATATATATATATATATATATATATATATATATATATATATATATATATATATATGTATATATATATTTGTGTGTATGTGTCTGTGTATCTACGCAACATTAGTGAAGCATATTTACCCAAGTATAGCTTGTCATCTTACATGGGCATTGATTTGAGGAGGTTCCCACTGTCCAGGCTTTTGATCGGTAGAAGGTTGTTTTGCCTCTATATGATGGCGAAACATGGCCGCATCATTACCAGCTTACGGTATGTTATTGTAATTATCGCCGTGGTACTCTCGTACTCAGAAAACTCCCGAATCACGCACCACATAATTCATTCGTATTTACGTAGTTTTGTAGTTGACTCCAAACATTCGTCACACGTGCTCAAAATGCGCAAATCCAAGTATTTTCGGTGTGTGGCCGAGTGGTCAAATGACGTGACCCACCATTTTACGGTAGCAAGGCGAGCTGGTTGGAGCTTGGATGCCTGAATCTCCAAGCTATTCTGAGTGGACACACATCACCAGGATTCCTCTGACAAGCCCCCTCGAAGCTCTTTGTTGACAAGGACAAGGTTCACGTAATGGGTTTTTGGTTGCAAAAGTAACCGGTAATAATATTCCGTAGACAAAACGGGAAAAAATTGTCTCACAGAAGCATTTACAGCAAAATTTAATAATTTCACTTACAGGCTGCCAGAGATTTTAAAACCTTCCCTTAGCAATGCCGTCACATATGTGGGGGCCTCGAATCGGCCAAGCCTGAAACACACAGGGAACCATACGTTGGATTGTTCAATGCGAAGTTCTTCAACCGACTCGCGTCATGGATACTAAAGTGAGGGCTTGTGATACTGAAATGTTGCCTATTTTAACGAAAATATGATTCTTGGAAGGTAATCTATTATGTTGGTAATACAGCAACTTACATTTTTTTTGTGTTTCAAATCCGGCGCAGTACGGTGCGTACAAACAGGAAAAGTCTGTACTGTGTTTATGGGTAAAATGAGTAAAATAATGGAAAAGACAATGTCATAAATTATATGCGGCTTACCTGAACAAATACCATGGCTTCCCCTCAGCAAAACAGAAGCCGTTTATACCTAGTTCCATAATTGGCATTCCATAGTGGGGTAAACTGCAAGCTGCATCCCAATGCAAGTACTTGATAAACGATCAATGAATAGCATGACAAGTTTATTTTATTATGTGAATATTGCATATTTCACATCACATGATTGGTAAAATATATGGGCATATAAATAGAGATGCAGCTAAAATGCACATGCGTATTGTGATAGTTTGGCAGATGTCATAGCATCCTCAAGCAGTATTGTGATGCAACAAAGTGGGTAAGAGCCTGCTCCAATTACTGCAATATATTGATGATATCCATGAAGATATTGCGAAAAGGGACTGCTATCAAATGACAAATTGCAGGGATGATTTTGCTATTTCCTATATGGATTTTAGACAAGGTACACATGTTGTCATGTTGATCTTTACATGGAATGCCAGGCATGTTGTGAAATTTTAATTAGCTTACTTGCAGGGATATATACATCGTACATGTGTAGCAGTTCATGCAATCAATTATCAGTCAGTGTAGGCAGACATGATCAGCTACCTGCCGGTGTAGGCTGACGTGATCAATAATATGTAGGTAGGTGTAGAGCAAGATAACCAGTGATCAGCAGGTGTAGGCCAATGTCATCCAACATCTTCAAGCAGCATTTCGATGATGCAAAGTGAGCAAGATGCCCTCTGCAACTGCTGCTATATGTTATGATGCTAATGGAGATAATACGAAAATTGATGACTATCGAATGGAAAATTGAAGTGATTCATCAGCTAGAACTGCTATAGATTTTAGATGAAGGGCAAGGATTGCTGGCTTAATTTGTACATGGAATGTCAGGCATATTGTGGAATTTCACTCAGCTTGAGAAAAGCATTACAAGAATACTAATGCTGGGGCTTCTGCAGTTTGTTGCAACATGTAGTGGCAGCCTGGCATTATTGTGCTTTAAGGATTTCACGAGACAAATTTTGTACATTTTGCCTGCATGAAGCAAAGTGGTTAGGCTTGGCTATGTCAGGTTTGGTTAGGTTTTCTATTTTTTACTTGTTTTAAAGACAATTTTTTATTAAGGACAGTTTTGGCCATGTTACATTAGGTTTGGTTTTGCAAGTAAATTTTTAAGAGCAAAAATTGCTTGAATTTTGTGCACCTTTTCGAGTATATTTTTTTCCATGGGAGGTTAGGTTATGTTAGTTTAGCTATGGTGCTCTTTTCCTTTTCCTTGCATTATTTTTCTGCTATATTAACCATCTCCAAGCCTACTTTTGGTGTTATTTTGCCAGCCAACTGAAAAGTATCCATTTGCAGAGAAAACGAGTAGCCACATCATGTTGACTACATTCATGAACATTGCGCTTGAAAAAGAAATTCCAAGAATTTAAAAATGACCTTGAAGCACAAATTTGCCAAATATCTTGCCATCTTCAACATGCTGCAGTCAGCTAGAAAATGTAAATTCTCTTCACTTAATGCTAATATGAAAGGGCCGTGGACATCCATGTTTCCAACCAGATGGATACAAACAAGTCACAGATCCCATGTTTGTACAAAATATACCTCTATTTTGTTGGAATTTTCACAAAAATGGAAGATACCATCGTTTTCAAGCTAAACCTTGATGTGAAAAACGTCAAAGTTTACACTTCTGGGGAAAGTACTCTGGTTCCAGTCTCCCCCCCTCATCCTTAGGCGTGCCCACGTCTATCAAAATAGTCGTCCACCTGTCTACCAGTGGTACATGTACATAGCAATGTTCGTCGCAGCAAACGGGGCCACGAGCAGAGATCAGCGGACTGTCTCAGCGTGCAAAATCGCTCGACAACGTCCTCATCTTGTCGGCCGTCGGAGGGCCGATGAACATCGCTTCTGGCTTACTTGTAGTTGCATTTGTATACATCGGCACAAACAAGAATACTAGTGTCGTTTTCTACGATCAATTTGCCCCTGACGATCGATGTGATCCAAGCTAAAACTGTCGCGATTATTACGAACTGACAGCGTCGCAACTGGAAGATATAATGGGCGGCAGTCAAGCATCGCTGAACTCCACAGATGAGACGTCACATATATTTTACCAATCACAAAGCGAGGCATTCTGAGGTGCTTCTTTGAATTATTTAAGTAATTGAGGGATTTTTTAGAAATAAATGAATGCCACCATCGTCTTTAAAATAAAAAATCACTAGTGAAGCTATTAAAAAACGGCTTGTCCTGATATGAAACTTGTCCATATGCTTAGTAAACAATTCTGCTCCTGCACATTTGATCGGGTGACGCGATTTCTTTCAAATGACAGTGTATTATAACTCAGAGTCGTTGTGCTTATGATAGAGAAAGCTGTCACGCCTCATTGTTGAATGCTGCAATTGGCGACAGAGCATATTAAAATCCGCTTTGGGAACATAAATTAACGAAAATTATTATCCATACACGAAACAGATTGTCGGGAAAGCTCAGCATGCGTCCAGCTCCAGCTTCAATCGCTTGAGGTTGTAGTTAGAATTAAACAGAACATTGGAAACCGTTTTAGAGCTCGTTCTGGCGTGATATTACTGAAATATGAACATCATTAAGTTCAAACGTCAACAACATCATCCCGAAAATATTAAATCAGCCCCTCTATTTAGTCTATCAGTGATCTAGCGAGGCGAGATATGCCATTAACTGGAGAGGTAAGTGGCAGTTTAAATTAAACTGGCATGAACGTCCATGTTTATGCCGGTATCACGAACCACATCAACACGTAAAAAACAGGATCTTCACGTCATGATGATTAACGGGGTGAATATCAAGGCGATCATCACGTAAGAATCACCACAAACACGCGTCGCATGCATGTCCTCGTATGCCCTCGCATGTCCTCGCATGTCGACACAGACCCGGACCTGTGACGCCAAGGTAGGACACGTCTCAATTTAAATCTCCAGAGAGCGCAATGTTCTTGAACCACATTGGGTGATGATGAGATGGCACGTCGAGCCGGAGTACGGACTGACGTCTGACGATGATGTGCCGAAGCCCACTTCGGCGACGTGTCACCCATATCGACACGCTGCAGGCGAGACACGTGGCAGCACCGCTCACACTGCAGACGAGACACGTGGCAGCACCGCTCACGCTGCAGGCGAGACACATGGCAGTACCGCCCACACTGCAGGCGAGACACATGGCAGTACCGCTCACGCTGCAGGCGAGACACATGGCAGTACCGCTTACACTGCAGACGAGACACATGGCAGTACCGCTCACGCTGCAGGCGAGACACATGGCAGTACCGCCCACGCTGCAGACGAGACACATGGCAGTACCGCTTACACTGCAGACGAGACACATGGCAGTACCGCCCACACTGCAGGCGAGACACATGGCAGTACCGCCCACGCTGCAGGCGAGACACATGGCAGTACCGCCCACGCTGCAGGCGAGACACATGGCAGTACCGCTCACACTGCAGGCGAGACACGTGGCAGCACCGCTCACGCTGCAGGCGAGACACATGGCAGTACCGCTCACACTGCAGACGAGACACGTGGCAGTACCGCTCACGCTGCAGGCAAGACACGTGGCAGTACCGCCCACGCTGCGGGCAAGACACGTGGCAGTACCGCTCACGCTGCAGGCGAGACACGTGGCAGTACCGCTCACGCTGCAGGCGAGACACGTGGCAGTACCGCTCACGCTGCAGGCGAGACACGTGGCAGTACCGCTCACGCTGCAGGCGAGACACATGGCAGTACCGCTCACGCTGCAGGCGAGACACATGGCAGTACCGCTCACGCTGCAGGCGAGAAACGTGGCAGCACCGCTCATGACCAGCATGGCTCGTGGTTTCTCTGCCAGGCCAAGCTGTGCATCTGGGGATGGCACGTCAGCGACACTCGCACGCCCCCACCTCCACGCGCATCTTGCCTGTGTATCGGCACGTGGGCAGAGGCAGGCCGGCCAGTAGCCATCTCGGGATGGCACGCCAGCGACACTCATACGCCCCCCCCACACGCACCTTGCCCGTGTATCGACATGTGGGCAGAGGCCGGCCGGCCAGTAGCCATCTCGGGATGGCACGCCAGCGACACCCATACGCCCCTCACACGCACCTTGCCTGTGTACCGGCACGTGGGCAGAGGCCGGCCGGCCAGTAGCCATCTCGGGATGGCACGCCACGAACCCAACCCCCCACACGCACCTTGCCTGTGTACCGGCATGTGGGCAGAGGCCGGCCGGCAAGTAGCCATCTCGGGATGGCACGCCAGCGACACTGATACGGCCCCCACACGCACCTTGCCCGTGTATCGGCATGTGGACAGAGGCCGGCCAGCCAGCAACCATCCTGTCGGACACTGGCAGATCCCTGATTGTATTTGGTTTATTGTGATTGGGCGGCGAAGCCACGATTGGTGCCACGCCGCGACGCGCCACCAGTCGCATGCGTCCGGTCAGTTGTGGTGAGAAGTCAGCGGCTGATGGCAGGGCGATCGACCGGCCACGCCTGCCGCCCCACCCGCTGACCCGCACAGCCTGCCCTGGCAGACGCCTAATGACACAGACTGGCACAGCTGACCGGTGGCCGTCGGGCCCTGTCGGGGCGCGTGAGAGGCGAGGTCGGCTCACCTGCCTGCGGCGGGCGGTTCAGACAGGTGCAGACCAGTCAAGAGGCTCTGTCGTGTCGCGAGGCCGGCTCAGATCGGCCGACAGCGCGCCGTCGGCGATCCTGCTCCCGTTCCTGCCGTCGCCGCTGCCGCCGCCGGCCACAGCTCGCGAGCGCGCCGCGGACGACCGTCAGACGATCGTGGCGCACGGCCCCGCGTCGCCGCCGTCGAGCCAGCACTGCCGACGCGGCCGCGGCGCGTCGGCACCGACGAGGCTCAGGTGACGGCGTCGGCTGCTGCCAATCGCAACACGGCCGCCGCCGCGACGCCGGCCCGCTCGGTCGGGGAGAATGCCTGCCTGCCCGCAGCGGCACCGCTTTGTTTTCAGACCAAATACGCTGTTCGAAGCGCTTCAGCTGCCACGACCGAACTAGCTGCGGTCCCCTCACTAGGCGGTCCCCTCACCAGGCGGTCCCTTCACAGTCCGTCCCCTCACAGTCCGTCCCATCACCAGACGGTCTCCCACCATCCGTCCCCTCGCAGTCCGTCCCCTCACCAGGCGGTCCCCTCACCGCCCGTCTCCTCACCAGGCGGTCCCCTCACCAGACGGTCCTCTAACGTCCGTCCCCTCACCGTCCGTCCCCTCACCAGGCGGTCCCCTCACAGTCCGCGCCATCACCGTCCGCCTCCCTACTAGACGCCACCCCCTTCCACGTCCGTCCTGCCACCGTCCGTCCCCTCACCCAGAGGGTACCCTCACCGGACGTTCCCCCCACCCGACGGTTCCATCATAAGACGGTCCCGTCGTCGAACGGTGCCCCTCACCAGACGGTCCTCTCATGGGGCGGTTCCTCATCAAGCGGTCCCCACACTTTATCGTCCCCTCTACGAATTGTTCCTCACCAGATGGTTCTCTTCGCCTGACGGTCCCTCATCGGATGGTCGCCTTCACCTGACGATCCCACACCGGATGGTCCCTCTCCGGATTGTCCTCTTGACCTGACGGTCCCTCACTGGATGGTCATCTTCACCGGATTGTCCCTAAGCGGATGGTCCTGTTCACCTGACGGTCCCTCACCGAATGGTCCTCTTCACATAGCAGTCCCTCACTGGATGGTCCTCTTCACCTGACGGCCCCTCACCGGATGGTCCTCTTCACATAACGGTCCCTCACCGGATGGTCCTCTTCACCTGACGGTCCCTCCCTGGATGGTCCTCTTTCCCGGATGGTCCCCTCTCCGGATGGTCATCTTCACTCCCTCACCGGACGCCGGTGAGAAGCGGCACAGCCGGTGAGAAGCGGCAATGCCCGGCTCACACGCGCAGTCCCTGGTTATGAGTCACAACGTCCTCTGGTTATGAGTCACAACGTCCTCTGGTTATGAGCCGCAACGTCCTCTGGTTATGAGTCACAACGTCCTCTGGTTATGAGCCGCAACGTCCTCTGGTTGTGAGTCGCAACGTCCTCTGGTTATGAGCCGCAACGTCCTCTGGTTATGAGCCGCAACGTCCTCTGGTTATGAGCCGCAACGTCCTCCGGTTATGAGCCGCAACGTCCGCCACCAAATTCCGACACGCTCTCTCGATGATGGACTGCACGCGAGTGATTTATGACTAGAATAAGAGTGTCATGTAGATATGGCCGCCGCTGACGCTAAATCATGCCTTTAGACACTGAAAAATAGTGGGACATTCCGCGCAGGAAATATTGGACAAGGCGACACGGTGGAAGATGCGGTGGCCGTACGGTGCGAGGTGCGGTGGGAGATACGGTGAGAGATGCGGTGGGTGGGAACGGTAGGAGATACGGTGGGAGATGCGGTGGCCGTTCAGTGCGAGGTACGGTGGGAGGTACGGTGGGAGATGCAGTGGGAGGTGCGGTGTCCGTACGGTGGCTGTGCGATGGTGGTACATTGGGGGTAAGGTGAGGGTACAGTGGAGGTATGGTGGGGGATACGGTGGAAGGTACAGTATGAGGTATGGTGGGAGGTATGGTGGGAGGAATGATGGGAGGCATAGCGGGAGGTAGTATAGGAGGCATGGCGGAAGGTACGGTGGGGTATGGGAGAACATATGGTAGGAGGTATTGTGGAAGGTACGGTCGGAGGAATGGTACGTGGCACGGTGGGAGGTGCAGTGGGAGGAATTGTAGGAGGTACGGTAGGAAGTGCGTTGGGAGGCATGTTGGGAGGCACGATGGGAGGCACGGTGAGAGGTACGGTGGGAGGTATGTTGGGAGGCATGGTGGGAGGCATGGTAGGAGGTACGTTGGAAGGAAACAAGTTAAAGTGTTCAGACTTAAGAACAGCCACAGGGGCTCATCCAGGTCAAGTCTGTAAAGGGAAGATAGCATAAGACTGGACAAAAAGACACTCATCACCCCATCAATACCACATCCCAAATTCCTCTAGAAACTATTCACCAACGTCCCACACACCCATCAATACCTATCCAGCCCTATTCACTCGATCCCGCGTAACACACGCTTGGATCGAGTGTCCTACCAATAATTTTCCAGCTACATCCATTTCTGCCTAACGGGGCTTGTATCGTGTACACCTACTAGAATAAATCTCACCCCGTATACCACTAACTAGAAGTCAAAAACATAATTTCCCAAGCTGAAAAATTTGTCCGCCATATTTATTAATACATTCAATGAGGGATTGCCACAACATCAGCAGACAGTCTATTCCACTCACCGCAATCCACCTCACCGCTGGTACAGAGTACCAGGAAAATTGACACAGGCATTGCAATTAATAATAGGTTTGAGGTACTGCAAGAGAGGGAGAGTAATGCTGCTAGGGATGGAGGTAGGAATGACCAGGTAGCTGAAGATGGAGTGAGGAAGGTTTTAGTTATAGGGGACTCGAGAGTTAAGTATATGGATCACACATTGTGTAGTAGGAACCCCAGCAAACGGACTCGTGTTTGCTTCCCAGGTGCCCAGGTAAAGGATGTTGGGGATAGGTTAGAAGGAGTAATAAAGGGTAGTGGAGAGAGTACAATAGTAATTGTGCAGGTTGGTGTTAATGATGTAGGAAGAGCTCAAACAGAGGAAACAATAAAAGAATATATGGCTTTGATAGGTAGTTTAGCAGGAAGTAGGAAGAGAGGAGTGGTAACATCCATCCTCCCAATGGTAAATGCAAGTGTATAATGGTATTCGAGGGCCATTGGGCTGAATACCAGGGTGGCCAAGATTTGCAAGGAGCTTGGGGTGAAGTTCTTGGATTTGTGGGGGATTTTTTGGGGGAGGATTGAAATGTTTGCATTAGATGGGTTACATCTGAGCAAGAGAGGAGTGGAATTCCTCAGCAATAGGTATGAGGAGGCTTTCAGTAGGAAACAGGGGAACTAGGCAGGTCATGGGGGATGTAGCTGATACAGAGAGAAGTATTGCAAGCAAGGGAAGGAATAGTTTATCATGTTTTATATCAATGCCAGAAGCGTTAAGAACAAAATTGGGGAACTGCATGCAAAGTCTGAAAAGCTAGATTTGGTATGTATAACAGAGGCATGGGTTAATGAAAGCATTTTTGGAGACAACTTGCAAGAATTTGAATTGACAGGCTACAGCATGCATGCTTATGAAAGGAAGGCAAGGATAGGAGGAGGTATACTCTTGTATGTCAGGCAAGTAATGAAATGTCATTCCATAGAGGATAGTGTACATAGTGAAGGAGTGGAATCCTTGTGGTTAGATATCATCCTGAAGAATGGAACAAAATTTATGATTGGGGCATTCTATAGACCTCCGGACCAGAATGAAAACACTGACAGGTTGATGCAGGAAGAGATAAGTAGGAGAGTGCAGGATAAAACTGTTTTGCTGGAGGATTTCAACATCACAGGATTGGGAAGCAAAACTATAGGTCTAAACAAAGCAGGAAGAAGTTTCATGGCTTGTTTTGAGGAAAATGTCTTCTTTCAAATGACCCATGAACATACAAGGGAAAATGAAATATTAGATCTTGTGCTTACTTATGAGGAAAGTTTGTACAAAATGTAAACATAGGAGAGACCTTTGGTAATAGCGATCACAGCATTATACGTTTCTCATTATATGTTGGAAGTGTAGGAACCAATAAAACATTGATTCCAAATTTTGCTAAAGGGAATTAAAATGAGTTCAGGATCTTCCTGAATGAAATTAATTGGAAAGACTTATTGAAGGGTGTGGATGCTCATGAAATGTGGAGAACGATAAAATATAAACTATTCCAAGGTCAGGATAGGTTCATTTCCAACAGGCAAATTAGATTAACCAGGGTTAAGCACCCTTCATGGCTGACCAAGGAAGTAAAGCATTTACTGGAGTCAAAGAAACGGGCATTCAAGAAACTAAAAGATGCTAACTCTGAAGTAAACCTCGAATCATATAAAATAGCTAGAAATATATCAAGGAGGTATGTTAGGGCATCTAAAAGACTGGCTGAAATCAAATTAGTTCGAGAATGTTCAGCAGGTAATGCTAAGAGATTATTTAGCTTCTACAAACTTAAGGCTAAAAAGTGTAGTGTAGGACCACTGGAGGTAGATGGGGAAATAGTGGTTGATGATTATGATATCGTGGAATCCCTAAGTAAGCAATTCTCATCAGTCTTTACTAAAGATAACTCTGGCACAATAGAAATAACTGAAGGTTATGCCATGACAGATGATAGGCTGGAGGATCTTACAATAACTACAGAAGCTGTAAAAAAGTAGTTGCAGAATATAAAACCTGACAATGCTTCTGGACCACATGATATATATGCTAGGATCTTAGTAGAATGTGCTAAAGCTTTAGCAGGTCCCCTAGGTATAATTTTCAGGCGGTCTATGGAATATTCTGAAGTACCTGAAGATTGGAGAAATGCAAACGTAGTATAAATTTTCAAAAAGGGAAGTATGAAGTGTGTAGGGAACTACAGGCCTGTCAGTTTGACCTCAAGAGTTTGCAAGGTACTAGAACACCTGGTTAAACAGAATGTTCAGATTCATCTTGATAGGCACAACCTTTTAAGGGATACTCAACATGGATTTCGATCTCGAAGGTCTTGTCTAGCTAACTTATTGCAGTTCATTGAGTATGTTACTAAAGAAGTAGATAATCAAAGCAGGATGGATGTTGTGTACTTGGACTTTAGCAAAGCTTTTGATAAAGTTCCACATGAGAGGCTAATTTCATCAACTACAGCAACATGGGATTGTTGGAAAAGTTCTAGGTTGGATTGAAGCATGGTTGAGGGGAAGGAAGCAAAGAATAGTGCTAAATGGATGTAAATTTGATTGGAAAGATGTTCTGAATGGAGTACCACAGGGCGCTGTTCTAGGGCCACTTCTCTTTATCATCTTTGTGAATAACATTGAGGTTGTGCTGAGGAATAGTGTTCAAATTTGCTGATGACATCAAGCTGGTAGGAGTGACAAACAGTAGTGATCAATTTAGTAATATTGAACTAGACTTGGAGAACCTAAAAAGTGGGCTGATCAATGGCAGATCTCTGTCAACTATGGTAAGTATAAGGTTATGCATCTGGGGTCTGGTGGTAAGACTTTCAGATATACAATGGGAGGGAGGGAACTGGATGTTATTGAAGAGGAAAGAGACTTAGGTGTGTTGATTTAAAAACAACTTAAAGCAGAAAAAACAATGTATCTCAGCTAGGAACAGGGCACTGATAATGCTGGGACTCATTAATAGTAGTATGAGATATAAGAGCAAGGAAATCATGAAAAAAAACTGTACTTAGCATATGTGTGACCCCACTTGGAATACTATGTACAAGCATGGAGCTCCTACCTAGGAAAAAAAGATCAGTGGAATAGGTAACTTAGAATATGGGGGACGTGATTGAAATGTACAAAATTGCTAAAGGACTAGATCAGGTCAATTTGAATGACGCTCTTCAGCTTTGAGTATCACATAGGGGTCATCAATTCAGGTTAGACCAGTTGAGGTGTAGGACAGTTAAGCGACAACAGGTCTTCAGTCAAAGGGTTGTTGATCAGTGGGATGGGCTGCCTGCTGATGTTGTGGGGAGTTCCTCATTGAATGTATTTAAAAGTAGGGTGGACAAAATTTATAGACAGGACAATCCTCTATTTTAGTTCTAATTTGTGATGGGTAAGGTGAGATTTATGCTAAGTAAGTGTGTACGGCACATACCCCTTTAAGCATGCATGGATGCAGTTTGAAAATTATTGGTAAGGCATTCAATCCACATGTGTTAAGAGAGATCAAGGGAATAGGGCTGGATACCTAGGGTAGATAGGCATTGATAGGTGTATGGGATGTTGGTAGATGGTTTCTTTAGGCTGTTGTGATGGCTGGGGTGGGTCTTTTTACCGGGCTTATGGCATTTTCCATTTACAAACTTAACTGGAAGGGCACTTGTGGCTCTTATTAAGTATAAACACTTTATGACCTTATGACTGTATGACTCCACTGATCAACCACGCTCTGACTGAAAACCTGTTTTCAGTCAGTCCTGTTGTCCTCGCCTAGCTGTCCTACATATTGACTTGTTTAACATGAGTTGATGAGGCCTATGTGATACTCATGTGAATAGAAGTGATACCCATGTGATACCCATGTGAATACTCATGTGATATGAATAGAAGAGCATCATTCAGATTAGCCACATCTATAATAAGATCGTGCTTTTTAGGCAATTTAAAATCGCATTTCCGGCTGCGCGGTGCCCGTGAGCATACAACTCGGCAACGCTTTAGCTCATTTCCTTGAGCTAGCTTAACACGCGCCCTGGAGGGCCTCTGAGAATTACGCGCACTGGAGGGGGGGCGGATTCCCCCCCCAAGATCTCGGCTCCTAGTAAAGCTGGAGGAACGAAATTCGCAGGGTGGATGGGCACGGTAGTGAACTCTATTGTGTGCAATTTTCGTGACCTTAGGTCGATATCTTCAAGGTCAAATGAGGTCAGATTGGCAAAATTTTCCAGTTTTGCGTGGCTTGGCTTGTCATCGTTATGGATCGCTGTGACTGTGTTTAAATGCTCAAAAATGGGCATCAATGATGTTTTGGACATTACTAATGATGCAATGCAGATGCTAGACCCAACATTTGACCTCAGGTCACCTATATAGCACCACTTTATCAGGTCAGTTACCTGTTCCAGTTACCGGAACCGGCCGCCCGCTCGACTGCTCCGTCGGGCAGCTCGGAGCAATCGGCTTCGTGAAGAAGGGAGTGAAGTACATGAATAAAGTATGGAAACGCAATGACAAACAGTACAAATGACAACCAGTAGTGCATTTATGGCAACATTCCAGTTGATCAAGTTTGGTTCCATTAACCTGTCATGAACTTGACCTGACTTGACCTTGGTGACCTAACATGACCTTGACACTATACAGCATATCAATATGCATCAAACAAGTCGCTAGTGTTGCCTAGAACACTTCCCTTTTGTCAGTATGCTGGAAGCGCATCAGCGCCGATATTTGTGGTCTGGCGCTATAACATTTTTTTACTTTAGCGGCCCCTAACTTTAAAAATTTTCGGCCGATTTCCATTTTTCTTGCTTTGAACGACGCGCCGTTCATTTCTAAGCAGGTACACCGAATATCGCGTATCTCGACCGGTAAAATTTGCAGTTATTTGCTTGCGAAAAACCGGAGGGGTGGGCGGATTTCGCCCCCCCTCCAGTGCGCGTGTTAATATTTACGATTTTCAACACCGCTGGATGGTTGTGTACAGTGTTCCGTATTTAATTTTGTATGCAGACATTGTGTGATGGTGTGTTTCATAGTGGCTTAGTCGGCTTCCTCAAACCACTAACTACAAACCTATGATCCCTGTCCCTTTGCAGGGGGCTGCAGTAGTCATCTACATTAAGGAAGGTGACGAAATGCCGCGAACGAGCCGAGATTAGCACCGGGATTGAATTGGACACACTCTGCCGCCTTGTAGCTGCGAGACGCCGTCCCGCAGTTACCACGATGTACCCGTAAATATTCAGAGGTCGTATAGTCGGAGGAGATCAGAGGCTGCAGGAAATGAGAGGCTGCAGCAGTCAGCGGGTCGTCTTGTGTCGTCAGTCTGCTGCAGCACAACGGACGGTAGCAACCGCGCCACTACGGTAGCGACCGCACAACGGACGGTAGAAACTGCGCCACTACAGTAGCGACCGCACAACGGACGGTACCAACCACGCCACTACGGTAGCGACCGTACAACGGACGGTACCAACCACGCCACTAGAGTAGTGACCGCGCAATCGACGGTAGTGACCGAGCCACGACATTAGTGACCGAAGCACGACAGTAGCGACCGTACCACGACATTAGTGAACCCAGCATGACAGTAGCGACAGCAGCACGACTATAGCGATCGCACTACAAATATAGCAATCTTTTTCTTATTATTAGGGTCTTTGGGGAGACAAAGTACCATCTGCTAGAGAGGTTGCTTTAAGGAAAAGCTACGTTAAGCCGGTTAAATGTGACATCTGGTAGCAGGCAAGCAGGATAGAAAAGGTGGGAGACGCCAGACAGCAAACAAAGAAACTAGCGTAACGGACAGGAACACACGGGTCGTACACACAGTCATACATCACACAAGACAGTATACTTGGAGGCTGGCTCAGGCTAGCATCACGGCCTCCGTCTGATTCCTCGGTCTGGCCGTAGCTGAATCGGTGAACGTGGGAGATGACGGGCTCCGCGGACCGGCGACGAAGCGGAGGCCCTGTTGTCCGGGCGAACCGTGTGCGCCTCTGCTCAATCTTGGCTGTGTGGGTGATGTGTAGATTAAAAGCTTGGGAAACCTCGAAGCAGAAAAAGCGAGCTGCTTGGAACACCCGAAGGTAAAACACCAAGAGTGATATAAATGGCTACCGTTCGTGTTGCTAAATTGGATCGGTCCCCGCCTGCCTATTGTCAAATAACCTATATGTTTGTGTCATACGAGAGAGGATATGAAACTGGCATTTCACTTCGAACGGAAAATTCCGGTTTCATTATATGGAGAGACGGAAGAGGAGCTCCAGGAACTCCGGGTGGTCATACCCGCACAGTGTTCGCAACGGTAATTCATCGGTCATCGGTAATTGATTGTGGTGACGTAATTGGGGATGAGCTACGTTGTAAAGCATACAGTGAGCATGCACGAAAAACGTGCTCTATGGAAGAATGCATGCCACACACGAGACAAAGTAGAGGATGGCCTATACGGTGGAACAGATTGTTGTTTGCCAGCTTGGTGCGACCGAGCCGTAAGTGGGCGAGGACCATCTCCTTTGAACGTGGGTTTAGTGTGATGATCTTCATTTAGCATGGACGGACGTAATGATGCGTGTATGTGTGTGTGTGTGCGTGTGGGTGTGAAGTGTTGTGGTTCCAGCATGCCTAAGCTATTGATACAATAATGTGTTGACCATGAACTGGAGGTCGCCGGGTGCACGAGCGAGTGGTGGGCGGGATGGAGGTCGATGCCTTGACTGTCGAGGCCGTCGACTCTCCCGCTATCCGGAATACCCACGTGACCAGGGACCTAGAGCGATGTGGATTGGTGTGCGTGATTGGCGTTATAGATGTGTTGGATGGTGTGAGGGTGGGTGGGTGGTGTTGGGTGTGGTAGTACGTGGCCGTCAATGGAGGAGCGTGAGCTAGTGCACGTGATGACGTGTGTGGTGATATGGTGTCGATGATGTGCTGTAGGCAGACCTGCACAAGACACCTCATGTTACCCTCGCCGCAGGAATCATCGCATCGTCTCCTGAAAATGTCTCATGGTGTGTTCCGATATCGTCCGCCAAAGAAGCGTCGTGATGTGGAATCTCCAGCGTCGTCGGGATGTGGTGGCACGCCGCGGGTGATGCGTCTCACGTGGCTGGAGAGTCGCACACCGGCGCCCTGTGGTCTTAGAGTCTGCACACAACCGGCACGTCGTCGACGTGCCTCTCTGAGAGAGGCACGTCGTCTCTGCTTCCAACGGCCACTGGGTGGGGCTCAGGGCGGAATGACGGGGTCACACACATTGAGCCCGGCTTGTCGTGTCGACACACATGATGAGGTCATGACATGTGTAGCGGACACGTCAGCTTGTGAGCTGACATGCATTGTAGAGCGTCCAAGTTATAGCCGGAAATAAATATACCAGCCGTCAAACAATGCTAACAGCAGAAAGGTGCTGCAGTTCAATGGGGGTCACAGAGCTGGCAAAAGTGGGGCCACATAGCCGGCAGAATTGAGGCCACACCGCCGGCAAAATTGGGACCACATAGCCGGTAGAATTGTGGCCATATAGCTGGTAGACTTGGGGCCATATAGTCGGCAGAATTAGAGCCACATAGCCGGCAGAATTGTGGCCATGTATCCGGCAGAATTGGGGAAACATACTCGGAAGAATTGGGACCATATACCCGGAAAACTGGGATCACATAGCCTTCAAAATTTGGACCACATAGCGGCCGAATTGTGGCCATATAGCCGGTAGACTTGGGGTCATATAGCGGGCAAAATTATGGTCACGTGGCCGGCAGAATTGGGCCATTTAGCCGACAGAATTGGGGCCACATTGCGGCAGGATAGAGCATGTGTCCGGGCAACGGTACTAACTTACCAATGTACCAGCGAATTGCACGGCTGGGCGGGGGTGGTGGGGGGGGGGGGGACGGTTTGGTATTAGACCCAGCACCGACCTAGAATACATTTTGTCATCTCTGTTAATGAGTATCGCTCTATATTTTTTAAGGAGTCCATTTATCTCTCAATGCTGCTTTCGTCCACTAACGTCTTCTCAATTCGACATGGGTCCCATGCAGTTTCCCCCTTTTTCAATGCTTGGGAACCTCATGGCTCCATGCACTCCCTGCCTTTCTCCCTTCCCCCCCCCCCCCCCTCCCCTTGGTCATGGTCCATTCATTTCATAAAACTCCACTCGTACCTTTGTCGCTGCAAAAGTTTAATTATTTATATCCTGCGTACGGATCATTCCTTCGTATGGCGTGCGTACATGCATGAGTGTAAGTTATGTATATGTCCAGAGCTCGTACTCATACGCATGTAGACTGGAGAGAGCAAGTGCTTTGCACTTTGGTATAGCTGTCATGATTCTACTGTGATTTGACGAGCTACTTTGTCGCAGAAATCGGATCATCGTCGTCGATCATCGTCGTTTGGAATGGTAGCTGATGCACATCTCTTGCATGCAAAATATTGCATTTCACACGTTTCATGCCTGAAATGCTTGGATTGAACTTCACGTCCAGGTCCCGTGGAGCCATTTCTGGGTGCTTGTCCGGCTCCCGTGTACCTATTTCTAGGTCTTGTCCGGCTCCCGTGCACCTATTTCTGGACGATTGCCTGGTTCAGCACCGTTCACAAAATCGTATCTTAGGCGTGTTTGATTGAAAGGAATATTCATTTTAAGTTTTAATCTTCACAGATGTTTAGAGAACACACAATCTTATCGGATGTTTAAATAAAGTTCATTGGCTACCATTGATACAGTTATCCTTTCATAATCAAATCTCCATTATTTGATATTTTATAGTAAGTATCCGAATTCGATAACGGTTTCGTACCCCAAGGAGCATTTGAAGAGTAGCCATTTGCGAGCCGTTTGTGGTCATTGTATGTCAAACGTTATGTGGACTGGAAGTGTTTGTTCTAATTTGATCCGCAACTATGCACGTATGAAAATATTTCGAAGTATTTGATAGCCGAATTTGAGCAATATTCCGTTTTTCCATGTTGGTGTCATAAACAAATGTCATACCTGATCGGTTTCCAGCTGCTGACGTATTTGCGAAACATTGTCAGATAATCTGCCCTGCACTGTCACCAGCTGAACGAAAGCATAACATTTACATTTGCTGCCACTGAAGTAGCCTCGTGACAAGCAGTAAGCTAGTCTCTGCTACGCGTCTCTCATGCAATTAGAGGCGAGACGGTATGGTACAGCACGGTACGATATTGTTACGGTCCTGGGATAGCTACCCTCCGGCCGACAGACTGACGAAATCCTCTCTTTAGGCGAGGGCATAACTTTCGGAACAGCTGGTTTTTGACAGGTGTTTCGACAGTGTGCGAACATTTGTGACGCCATTGACCGTCGTCACCAATGCCGCGTCAGCTGCGCTTCCAGCCGCCGCATCACAAAACGGCTCGGCTTTGCTTCTTTCATTAGTCCGCCCTGGCCTAACGGACGTCAAAAGCCACTGACGAAGACCGCAATTGTTTTTGTCCGAGAAGCCAACGAACTGATCGACGTGTTCGTGCCGGTGATGTGTGTCGGTTTTTGCTCGAGTTTGGCGCGCGGAGCGTGCCAACAACACTGGGATATTGGTGCGGGGAGCAGGGCGGCCGGTACATTTATCTTGGCACCAGACAGGCGCCGCGCTGGAGGGTGCGCCACGCGCGTTGTGGCCCCCGTCCACAGGAGAAGGGTCGCCGGGGTCGGCAGAGCGAAGGGGCGACTATCTGTGAGGGTCGGCAGGCGAAGGGGCGACTATCTGTGAGGGTCGGCAGGCGAAGGGGCGACTATCTGTGAGGGTCGGCAGGCGAAGGGGCGACTATCTGTGAGGGTCGGCAGGCGAAGGGGCGACTATCTGTGCGGGTCGGCAGGCGAAGGGGCGACTATCTGTGAGGGTCGGCAGGCGAAGGGGCGACTATCTGTGAGGGTCGGCAGGCGAAGGGGCGACTATCTGTGAGGGTCGGCAGGCGAAGGGGCGACTATCTGTGAGGGTCGGCAGGCGAAGGGGCGACTATCTGTGAGGGTCGGCAGGCGAAGGGGCGACTATCGGTGAGGGTCGGCAGGCAAGGGGCGACTATCTGTGAGGGTCGGCAGGCGAAGGGCGACTATCTGTGAGGGTCGGCAGGCGAAGGGGCGACTATCGGTGAGGGTCGGCAGGCGAAGGGCGACTATCTGTGAGGTCGGCAGGCGAAGGGGCGACGTATCTGTGAGGGTCGGCAGGCGAAGGGGCGACTATCTGTGAGGGTCGGCAGGCGAAGGGGCGACTATCTGTGAGGGTCGGCAGGCGAAGGGGCGACTATCTGTGAGGGTCGGCAGGCGAAGGGGCGACTATCGGTGAGGGTCGGCAGGCGAAGGGGCGACTATCTGTGAGGGTCGGCAGGCGAAGGGGCGACTATCTGTGAGGGTCGGCAGGCGAAGGGGCGACTATCTGTGAGGGTCGGCAGGCGAAGGGGCGACTATCTGTGAGGGTCGGCAGGCGAAGGGGCGACTATCTGTGAGGGTCGGCAGGCGAAGGGGCGACTATCTGTGAGGGTCGGCAGGCGAAGGGGCGACTATCTGTGAGGGTCGGCAGGCGAGGGGCACCTGTTGCCGTGTTTGCCTGTGGGGGAGGATGAGAAGCCATCAGCTTGACTGGTCCGAGCCACTAGTTTCCTCACACAGAACGCTATCAGCTGATGTGTGTGACTCATGATGCTCTAACTGCATGCTGTAGCCCACAGCTGGCATATGTGGCCTACAGCCAGGGGTCTAGTTTTATGTCTCTTTTGTGAGTGCCTAAGCACCCACAAGTTCAAAATGACCGCTCACAGAGGCTTCTGAGCATCCACATGATAAGTTAATATTTTCAACTGCCTTCGGAATGTATATCCTATAATCACCCAATTGAGTGAATTGAAATAAGTAACGGTATGGAGAACAACACCCGGTATTGATTATCTGACCCCACACCTACACCACCCCAGTCAACGTACCGGTTGCAGTCTGATGGTATCGCATTGACTGGAACAGAACATTTTCAATGCCGTCCTTAGCGAGGTTAGGATGGTATATAGTGGTAAGAATTGTATTATATCAACATAATGGCACTTCAATGTCTTCGTCTTCGACGATAAAACACGGTACGAAGTTAGTTGCTAGCTCAATTTAATTCCTATGATCTTACAATCCTATCCTTTCTTGCAACAGTGCACCCATGGCACTGTGTGTGACGATCATGGGGTTATTAATTTCGGTTAGGTCAGGTTATGTATATTTCGACCGATTAGGTACATAGCCTCATATAAATCAGTACATGAATGATCGTCACAAACTCTACATTTCGTGGATGCACCCTTAGCAAAAAGGTTATGATTGTAGGATGATGGGAATTATGTTGTACTAAAACCGATATGGCATTGTATTTGGTTTCGCTAAAAACAACAAAAACGATAATATTGTTGTGACATGATATGGCAACTTGTGCCGAACGATGCGCCAACGGGATTTGTTGTACCTTTTTGCATGCCTATGACTTACTTCAATGAACAACATGAGACTAATTAACAGCAAACAAGACAGTAAATTGCCATGAAAGTAATAAAGCACAATGGACATTAGCCCTCCACATCATTCTGGTCAGATCCTCACATCCCGCCTGGGGGGGGCATCATATACCTCCTTCTAATCTCCAAGCTTAGCTTCGCATAAAAACGAAAGAGGTGCATCCCGCATCCCGGCCATACCCCACCACCACCTCCCGCCACTACCCCAGTTGCTCCAAAGCTAAAGAAAAGTTTGCGAACCTCAGATCGTCCTAATCTTGAACAGTGGAGCTTAAATGAAGCGTAAATACCGTAAATAAGATAATTCAAAGGCTTGAGCGATCTTTATCTCGATAACTATCCAGCTTCAAAATATTTTGTTCCATCTGGCATTCTATTTAGAAAATGTTTGTGAAAATGCCAGTCGTTACGTTGCCCTTTAGCTAGGACTGTTATATCGTATTCCTCTTTAAATGTCTTGTCACCGACTATATCCACCGGAAGCCTATCCTGGTAAATGAAAAAGTGAATAGACACTACCTTATAACAAGGATAACACCGAATTCAGCTAGAATAGCCCAGCAAGCTTTATGAAGTGTGCCTGGACATGCAGTTGCAGAACGCCTGGCTATAAGAAGGGACACAAGCCGCATTCAAAGCCGCCTTCTGCAGTCAACGCCGCATGGATAATGTGACATTTGATCTATTGTTACTCATCTATGTGATATTTAATGCTTTGCTCCACCACTTTGTGACATTTAATCTATCGCTCCACCACTTTGGGACATTTGATCTGTTGTTCCCCACTTTGTGACATTTGATCTATTATTCTGCCACTTTGTGACATTTAATCTATTGTTCCATGCTTTGAAGAGCGGGGAGTCATGGCCTGCCCTATTCTCGTTACTACGCCTATGGTGGTGTCCTGAATTATGTCGGTGCTAAAACAGCACAATTCTCCACATATTCAATTTTTGATGCCCAGGAAAGTAATTTTAGTCAACATTCCATTGACATAAAATCGATAGGAATTTGACAGTTGAGGGTTGAGAAGATTGCAATGATGTTTCTAAACATAAACTTTTGGGTACCGTGGACATTTTTTATTTATCCGTTATCCACAGGTGTTATATTAACAGTTTCAATTCAGAGGAGCTGAAATTGCATTATGTGAACTGGAGTAAATACTTCTCCATTTGGTTCGTTTCATTCTCCGATTCACAAATTATTCACCGTATTCTCCAACAAAATCATATAATGCAGAACTCTCAGAATGGTACGAATATCCCATATAATGTCCACAGCTCGGCAGAAGCTGACCACCGTAGTGGCGCCGCAGCCAAGGAGTATTTATTGCTTGTGCCCCAATGCTCCCAGCCACCTTCCGACAGCGCAGTAGAGCCAGACCCAAGGAGTATGTATTGCTTGTGGCCCAATGCTCCCAGCCACCTTCTGACAGCGCAAAACTGGAAAATTGAAACGAGTATATTTTTGCGTCCAGATTACCTCCCATGTGCGTTTTGTAAGCTTGGTTGGGCTCCTTTGAAAGCTAATCTTCTTTCCTACTATATTTGATCACTCACAGCGACACAGACTCATGTCTACCAGGCCTATATGCAAATGTTTTACCCAAATGAATCCCATAGCCTGCTACTGCCCACTCCCCTCTCGCAGCTGGCTGCCACTGCCCTGGCGCAGATCCTGTTACAGGCGTCACTATTGACACTATTTACCGGATCGATTGCCAAGATATGTGATCTATTTGCGCAGCTCTTCGCGTCCTCCACTGCGGAAGACGCGAATATCCGGGAGCCAGATGCGTCGACATGCTCGGAACATGCCTGGCCGTTTGTGGTGACGATCAAACCTCATCCCCACAGACGACATCCCCATAGACGACATAGGCCACAGCCACACAGAACTGCAGAAGATGGAGAAGCTGCAGCTAATCCCAGATACGGCATCCCCACAGACACGACATACACCACAACCATAGAACCAGCGCTAAGACGGAAAAGCTGCAGCGTGCCAACCCCACAGACGACAAAGACCATGCAAGACATCCCCACAGACGACATCCCCGCAGACGACACAGGCCACAGCCACACAGAGGCGGCGTTCAGACGGAGAAGCTGCAGCGTGCCAACCCCACAGACGACATCCCCACAGACGAAATCCCCACAGACGACAAAGACCATACACGACATCCCCACAGACGACATCCCCGCAGACGACACAGGTCACAGTCACACAGAGGCGGCGTTCAGACGGAGAAGCTGCAGCGTGCCGACACGAGAAACACGCAGCTCTTCATCTGTCGCTGGCATTGCCTTATCATCGGCACCAGAAACACCTCCAAGTGGCCGCATGGTTGGCATCTCGAGAACGCTCCTGTTAGGTCGGAGGCTGCTGACGCTGCCATATGTGCACCACCCCGACCAAGCTGGGAGCTGCTGACGCTGCCATATGTGCACCACCCAGACCAGGCCGGGACCTACTGACGCTGCCATATGTGCACCACCCCGACCAGACCGGGAACTGCTGACGCTGCCATATGTGCACCACCCAGACCAAGCTGGGAGCTGCTGACGCTGCCACATGTGCACCACCCCGACCAGGTCGGCCCTCTGAGAGCAGCCGGCCGGTGGTGCGGCTGCCGTCGGCACTGATCAGCATTGTTGGGGACAGACGTCCGACTCAACAACGACCGTGGTGACCGTCGGCTGAACATGTGTCGTGGACGGCAGATGCGTTCATCCAACACAGCATGACTACACAGTAGGGCGTGTCATCGTCAGGCTGTTTGCATAACCCAGAGGTTGGGCCCCACTTTTTTCATGCCCTGAAATATACTTAATATGATTGTGAAGGAAAAGTCAAGAAACAATAATTTTGAATCTTCCTATATCCAAAAAAACAAACGTCATTTTTACTTTTTATTACCATTTCGTGCTCAAACCGGATTAATCAGGCATATATTGTACGTATTGGAAGCAATTTATATATACTCCGAAGCTGGTTCAATTCTGCGTCGGTCTGTGTTTTCAGATTCAAAATCGACGGCGTAGTTTCTGAAAGAGAAGTATTTTAGTGTCGGCGTGTCTGAAGATGACGGCCGCTCGGGGGCGTGGCGGCCCGGCCGGCCGCGCGGGGACAACACAGGGCTGCCACGGAAAAACCCTTCTGAGTTTAAATACCGTAACGAGGGGAACACTAATCCGGATATGAACGCTTCAGGAAGCTGACAGAAAACTGATGGATAGGGTATTACGGCTGTGATAGAAATTGATTCTCGGCACAAGCAAATCCACGTGGTTGGATCTCATGGGAAACCTCAGGGGGGGGCATTCCGGCCGAATATCAGCTGTTTGTGGTCTATCCCCTCTCTCTCCTCCTCCTTCCCTTCTTCCCCCACTCGATGATGAGTTTCCCCCACTCGATACTTTAAAAGACTACCTGCTCTTAAAGCCAATCAGAAATCGAGAAACCGTAGGAGGTGTTCCCCGTATTTCGTCACGTGCATGATGAGCTGACGTATGGGAAACCTCAACATTACCCAAGTCAGTTGATGTCTTGGCTCTGTGGGGGCAGTCCGTGTCAAAGTATATTAAAAAGAATTAAAGAACGGGTACACCCAAGTTTAGTATATTCTCAGATCTAGTATATACTGTGCCTTGGTGACGTCACAGCTATAATATGCGATATTCTACTAGAATGTGGTGGACATCTGGCGGATTATAGAATCATATAGTAGAATATTCCAAATCTAGCAGATTCCTGGCAATTGGTGATATAGTGCCGCAACCGCGGCAAAAAATTCACGTCCTTCATTTTTCTTATTTTCCTATAATTTTCATTAGAAAAGAGCATATGGTGCTATGGCATGCTTTATTTTCTCCTGTATTCAGCTGACACGAGAAAGCAAAGGATGACATGAAAAAGAGTACAAAGAATGAGAAAGAACGTTCAATTTCATTTAACAGCAGCTTCCTTTTCTGCCGAAGCTCGACGCACGACCGGCCTTGAGGGCCAGCCGGTCGTCATGGCAACGACTTAGGCCCCGCCCTCCGGGAGTTGGCCGGCCGGTTTTGTGTAATGTCCTCGTTTACCGGCAAGGAAACATACTTTTTCGTGGTGATACAAGTAAGAACGATCCGGATTCGTATGTAGAATTCTTCAGGAATTCGCATGGTATCAAATTTGCCTATATACAATAAAAATTGTCTGCGTAAAGCCGTGGAAAATATTAGCTATTTTGGCTTGAGACGCACGCAAAGTGCTGCCGAGTATCGCCTTGGGTACGTCACAGACCCGGAACAACTTGGCCTTCCCCCGGTCCGTGTCTCTCAGGTGTTTTGTTATCGTAATTAGTGAAGTTTTGCGCTTTAATATGGCGACCAGGAGTCAAAGTGATCATTTTGCGTTAGGTCAGCCTGGCGAGATTGGGTGTAACGTTTTACCAACAAACAAGGACGTAATTAACCACATCAGGTGTCTGATGTCGACGACATCAAAACAGAGCAGTGGGTCCAATCGGACATTTGTTTGCAGCTGGGTTAACTTTGTGAACCAAACAGCCGACGAAGTTGCCAGGATCTGGAGCCAAGAAGGGATCCCCATTGTATCTCAAGACCAGATTCGAAGGCGCATCAAAACCTGCTTTGAAAGGTTCAAGGTTATTGATAGACTGCCCACGAACAAGCGAGAGAACCTGCCATCGCACCACAAGCTTTTCTTGGATACACTGTTTGACATTGCGCGGTGCAAGTGCTCAGATATTGAAGACTGTGACTGTCCCCAAGACATGAAAGTTCCCGAACAAGAGCGTGCATTTCTCGTGGATCAACGGGGACCTCGGAAACGTACCATTGGAGATGTTGATTGGTGTGAAACCAAGAGAAGGCAAACCAACGAGATGAGGAAGGAGAGGCTGAAACAACAGACGACGCTGGTCAAGAGCAAACGTTCCTCCCCGCCGCCGATTTCCTCTTCTGACTCCTCCTCCTCTTCAAACTCTTCGGAATCGGAAAGTGACGATGAAGAAGAGACTGCAATCATCTGCGACCGCAACACTTCCGTCTTGTACCAGGCTGCCCTAGCTGCAGACAGGTACGGTGTGTCAAACAGAGCTGCGGCAGCATCAAAGTGTCGTTGATGACAACGGGTTTCAGGTGGATATTAAACGTGTCACCGATGAAGATACTTCTCTGGTCGTCGATCCCAAAAAGATATGGCGTGCCAGGAATATGGTTCGAAAAGAGACGGCAGTCAGCAGAATGAAGCTCTTTGATGATGAGAAATTGAAAGCGCTCTATTTCGATGGCCGAAAAGACAAGACGTGTGGGGAACGTGCCTGCAAACCAACGACAGAGGAACACGTCACAGTGCTGGCCGAACCCGGATCTCAGTACCTACAACATTTTACACCGCAGTCGGGCTGCTCGGCGGACTTATCTGTGGAGCTTGACGGTATTTGTCAAGAGTACGATGCTGAGATCAAAGTGGTGGGGTGCGATGGCACCAATGTAAACACAGGGCGACACGCGGGCGTCATACGGCGACTCGAGCTGCAATGGGACAGACCAGTGCATTGGTTCATCTGTCAACTGCACGCGAATGAGCTGATACTGAGGCAGGCGTTTACCACAACTGATGGTGTAACTGCTGGACCAAAGGCATTCACTGGACCGATTGGAAAGGCAGCTGCAGGCGATGTTTCGTCTGCACCAGTGACCGAGTACCGCGTAGTACCGGGACAAGTGCAGGAGATACCACCGCAGGTGGTCGACGAGCTCAGCACCGACCAGCAGCTCCTGTACCATCTGTCGATGGCAGTGCAGACCGGCACAGTGTCTCCCGACATTGCAGCTAGAACGCCTGGGCCGCTGAACAACGCAAGGTACGGAAAAAGTCATCATTCATCACTGTCCCATAGGTCTCCAGATTACCACGAGGGCTAAATTCCATATTTCTAAGAACTGCATTCTATTAATCATTGTCTGGTCGTATGTTATAGATGTAGTATCTTGTGTTCACAGGTGGCTGACGCTGTCGTCACGGGTTCTCCGCCTCTACATAGCATCGCCGAAACCATCAAACAACATGGTGGACTTGGTAGGCTACATCGTGAATCACTATGTCCCAATGTGGTTCCACATCAGGAAACACTTCACCGCAACAGAGGGGCCAGGTAATGTTCTCCGCAGCCTGGAGCTGCTGAAGGAACTGCCGGGTCACATACAAGAAATGATCCGCCCTGTGGTCAGCAGGAACAGCTACTGGGCCCATCCGGAAGCTGTCTTGTTGGCCATGTGTGCGGATCAGAGCTTCGAAATTCGGTCGAAGGCTGTTTCCGTAATAATGGCGTGCCGACAGCGCCATCGCCGGGACCGTGGAACGACAGAAGTGAGGCCATTCAAAGTTCCTGTCGTAAACTTCCAAGCTGAGAACATCAGTGAGATGTGTAACCTGGAAGAGGGCAATGTGACCGAGCCACCCCTCACCATGCACCTAACTGATAAGAAGCTACAGGAGCTGACAATAAAGCCCCTCACTCTTCCGCCGTATCCTGTACATACTCAGGCAGTAGAGTTCATCGTGCAGGAGGTGACCAAGGCTTCAGTAAGCGTCGTTGGTGAGGAAGCCAGACACCGATACATCTGCTCCAGGTTGCAGCATCGGAAAGCCCTGCCGAGCTTTGAGTACAAAAAACAATTTTCGTGGTGATACGGGAAAGATGGCATTAAATGAATGACGGTATGAAAAAATTACTAAGATCTGCCCATCTGTGATAAATATGTGTCATGTTAAAACAACCGATTACGTGTCCGTTACTTTGTTGACCACCCCTTTGAAGGTGCCGCCACACCCATTCGGCCCAGACTTCCCGCGCGGCGGGAGGGATTAGGACGGCGCCGCCCGCCGAGGGTGACTCGTTTGGGATTTTACGCCATAACTCCGAAACTTACCAACCGATTTCCAAGAAATAAAAGCAGTTGACTAGGAATCGCTTGTGTTGTCGTTTTACAATTTTTCTTAAGAGGTTACAAGAGACAAGAGCAGACATAAGCGAGCTAGAAGTGGATTGTTTTGAATTTGTGGTCAAATTGTTTACATTTTATGCGATAGGAAGATTCAAAATTATTTTTTGAACAAATTGTTTTCGTATTCTTCATTAGAACGGTCCTGGGCATGAAAATGGCGGGGCCCAACCTCTGGGTTTTTCTGACGACACGCCCTACTACACAAACCCAATTACCCGTGTTTGACGTAAGTATAAGCTTGATGGCTGTCGATTGGTCACGTGACGATGTCTGCACGCGCCGCTGTCCACACACGTACACAGGCGGCTGGGGCTCCGACGTCAGCTTTCAGGCCCGGCCTTCAAATATTAGCTGGGATGGCGCTGCCGCCCAGCCACCGGGCCGACGGACCAGACCGGACCTGCTGGGCTGGACCAGACCTGGTGGTGTGGACCAGATCGGCGGACTAGACCAGACTTGCTGGGCTAGACCAGACCTGCTGGGCTAGACCAGATTTGGCGAACGAGACCATACCGGGCGGACTACACCAGACTTTCTGGACTAGACCAGATCGGCGGACTAGACCAGATCGGCGGACTAGACCAGACCTGCTGGTCTAGACCAGATTGGGCAAACGAGACTATACCGGGCAGACCAGACCAGATCGGCGGACTACATCGGATCGGAGGACTGGACCAGTCTATGGACCAGTGAATCATCATGGACAACATTTGACAAACGGCTGGATAACAAACGAGGACGTATTCTGGGCGCAGGTGATGTACATTGTACACGAACATTGCGTTTTTATCAGAACTGGCTGGCTATCGCAACTCATTTAATCATAAATTGTGGCGCATTATGATCAACCAAAATAACGTACATCGTTCACCTGTACCATCCCAGCAATCTGCAGATCCACGACTGTCACAAGTCCGAGACGTAGCATTCGACTTTAGCACTTCAGACGTAACCATGCTTGTCATGTCAAACTTGACGGTTTGGTTCAAATGTGTCCTCATTTGGGAGGCAATACAGCCGTGGGGCTTGCGCAATAAGCTTCAATACGCAGCTTGGATTCCGACCCGGAAGAGCCTGCCCACTAAACGTTCGGAACGTTCGAATTAATTGCATGCCAAGTGTGCCAAGTATGCCAAGTATGCCGAGTATGCTAAGTATGGCAAGCATGCCAAGCATTCCAAGTATACCAGGCATGCAAATATGATTCAATGAAATACTCTGCTTATCGAATATTATGACATGAATAGTAAGGTAAGATGGAGAATGGGAGCGGGGAAGGTAAGGTGAAGTCGATCATTGTACACAAAGAACTGCCCCTGACAAACAGCTAGTTGGCAGACAATTGGACAACCGAAGAGCTCCATCGTTATGATCGTCATAATTTTGTGATTTTCGGATGTAGCGAGTACCTCTTACGTGCCGCCCGGAACGGAACGCATTCGTGGAAGCGCACTTTGCCTGACAAGCTGTCGGAGGGTTACCCATCAGCTAACGTCACAGTTTGATATGGCGATCCATGCTGCACCTGCAGTCGGCGCCCGCTGTCGGAGGGTTAGCCATCAGCTAACGTCACAGTTTGATATGGCGATCCATGCTGCACCTGCAGTCGGCGCCCGCTGTCGGAGGGTTAGCCATCAACTAACGTCACAGCTTAATATGGCGATCTATACTACACCTGCAGTCGGCGCCAGCTGTCGGAGGGTTACCCATCAGCTAACGTCACAGCTTAATATGGCGATCTATACTGCACCTGCAGTCGGCGCCCGCTGTCGGAGGGTTAGCTATCAGCTAACGTCACAGTTTGATATGGCGATCCATGCTGCACCTGTACCAGGCGCACGCTGTCGAGCCGTAGTGAGTCGGTTATGTGCTCCTATCTAATTCGTGGACAAATATGGATGACTACATCTTTTCAACTGCTGAAAGCCGAGAAGAAAAGGGAACATGACTCCCAGCTGTTGTCAAGCTGAAACAATCCATTAACCCTCAACCATGCGCGGCATTCTGCCACCTTCGCCAGTGCATGAGGGTGCGACCCCTCTAGCATTAACCCCCAACTATGCACGACATTCTGCCACCTTCGCCAGTGCATGAGGGTGCGACCCCTCTAGCATTAACCCCCAACCATGCACGGCATTCTGACACCTTCGCCAGTGCATGAGGGTGCGACCTCTCTAGCATTTCCAAACGGAGAGATCTGGCGACAGGCAAGACAATTTCAGCGTGTTGTGCGTCATGAAATCTCGCGATTGATATTTGATTTGTATTAGTTGGGTTACTGCGTGACCTTTCAAGTTACTTAAGGATCATTTTGTGTGCCATAAATCGAAAAGTTTCGCGTTCAATAAGTGGCTCTGTCAAAATTGTAGTAGATATGTGCTTCAAATATTCACCATGATGGTCCTCATTACTTTAGCATACAAAACGAATTGTTGCCTTCCGATCCATAGGTAGGGGTCAAATCAGGTAAACATTTGGCCTCATTGTATATTTCCGAAACATTGCCTCGAAAGCACTATTTCATAGCACTCGGGGATAACATCTGACTCGAAATTCAGCTTGGCATCCAAATTAATCCCAGAGTGACTCGCAATCAGAAAAGGTTATCTGAGGTCGTTAGGTAATAGTCAGGATGACCAGGTTAACAGGATGAGGTCAATTACCTATGCATATAAATTAACTGAATTCTCCATCACATCGCCATACCACACACATCATTGGCGATTTCAGATAAATATATAGCCGATAAATAGTATTTTTGGGGGAAAACGGTCTGACATGATGCTACCTATAACGTCATAGGCCGAGGTATGTCGGTATGTCGAGGTATGTCATCTTCCAATCTACTACACAATGCGTTTGGCAAAGGATGCTCCATGGTGCGAAGCGATGGCGTGCTGATGTGCGCCATTCTCCGTGATCACCAAAATACCTTTGGGGGGGGGGGGGGGGGGGGGGGGGGAGAGGTCCGCATAGCGACCCTCTGCACGGACAAGGGTGAACATTTTCCGGGGCAGGCTATTGCGGTGAGCGGGAGAGGAGGCGTCAATTGACACACATTCTGTTCTCAGAAATCATAGACTTGACACGAAACTTGAAACGTATTCGAACATTCAATTTATAATTGTAAAGGAATATGCTTCTGTACTGCAGCCCAGCCAACCACGTGGAGAGTGCGTCTGGAGACCGGACAAGTGCTGTGTCAAGCCAAAGCTATGCCAAATTCCGACAAAATCTTCCGATTTGGAACGACACGAAGTAGGAGCGAGCCAATACGATTGTAATAGAGCGATTACAGAATTGAAGGAAATTGGGGAAACTACATTTCTTCCAACTATCGGCCATATTATGGGACTTAAATGGTTCCCTTCTCCTTTTGGTTCCGCAATAGGTCGCTGTATGCAAGGAATACATTTCGGAAGCTGCTTTGAGTCCCTTCGATATTTAGTTTACCTGATCTCGCAGTTTCGAAAGTACAGTTTTAGCTTACTTCAATCACTGAAATGAGCTTCTAGATTTTCAAAATATTCTCTGTCGGCGTGACCTGCAACCTGCAACATTTGACATTGCGTGATCTTGAATACCCGGAACTTTAATGGTAACATCGGCATATCTTGGGTTGCTATCGATTATAGTATTGCTATGCTTAGCAATTAATTCCAGAAAGAGAGGGAGACAGCCAAAAACGGACAATAACTATATAGTTAGCATGTTGCGGGTGACACTGCTTCATTGCCGGGCGTGTCGGCGTCACGGAGTGCCCACCTTACTAGCCCGGGATCTCAGCAGCAGCCCTCCATCTCCATCATGTTACTAGCCCGGGATCTCAGCAGCAGTCCTCCATCTCCATCATGTTACTAGCCCGGGATCTCAGCAGCAGCCCTCTATCTCCATCATGTTACTAGCCCGGGATCTCAGCAGCAGCCCTCCATCTCCATCATGTTACTAGCCCGGGATCTCAGCAGCAGCCCTCCATCTCCATCATGTTACTAGCCCGGGATCTCAGCAGCAGTCCTCCATCTCCATCATGTTACTAGCCCGGGATCTCAGCAGCAGCCCTCCATCTCCATCATGTTACTAGCCCGGGATCTCAGCAGCAGCCCTCCATCTCCATCATGTACTAGCCCGAGATCTCAGCAGCAGCCCTCCATCTCCATCATGTTACTAGCCCGGGATCTCAGCAGCAGTCCTCCATCTCCATCATGTTACTAGCGCGGGATCTCAGCAGCAGCCCTCCATCTCCATCATGTTACTAGCCCGGGATCTCAGCAGCAGTCCTCCATCTCCATCATGTTACTAGCCCGGGATCTCAGCAGCAGCCCTCCATCTCCATCATGTTACTAGCTCGGGATCTCAGCAGCAGCCCTCCATCTCCATCATGTTACTAGCACGGGATCTTAGCAGCAACCCTTCATCTCCATGGACGACCCCGTCAGCATGATTGCTGCTACGGTTGTTCCGTTAGATACCTCGCCCCAGAGCTTGTGCAAACTGGTGCGACACGCAAGTCACACACCCGACAGGACTGCGACCTAGGGTGCCCGGACGGTGCACACAGATGAACTGAAGTCGCTTTTGCTGCAAACCCGCCACGTGAGGTGTGCTCCCCCTCCCCTCCCCCGCACTAACACAACAACTGTTCGGCCTATTTCGCTGAAACGCCACCCATTGACATAAAGCAACAAAATCCTTCCTCGTTCAGAGGGATGCAGCTTTCTTCGCTCATCAGACGATGTACTTTGTGGCGACGAGTTTATTGTGCACGGCACACATATAGGTGCCAGTAAGTGCGGGTACCGGAGAGTTCCAGTGACTCAATCTCAGCTCCGGTGCACCGCCGCCAAGCTGCATCGAACTTTATTTTTTACAGCGACGAAGATTGAAATCAGCGCCGACACGTAAGTTATATCATACTTCAGCCAGCATGTACTACAAATCACTGGAGTATTCTTGTTTGACATCACATTATTTTCAGCGTCGATTAATCGATGGGCATTAATTACTTATCGACAGATCAAAGCACGACCGTGCAGGGACGCTACGAGAGCGAGGTAGGTTGTGAGGGCCCCTTTATGCAGACACAAAATCCAACTATGTTCTGTAGCACAGTTCAGATCGGGCCCCATTTTCTAAGCGCAGTCCGTGCTCATATTGGGTGGCCTACGACGCACTTTATGCACGATCACGGCTAATGGCGCCGCCCAAACTGTTTCCAAGCTCAACACCTTAACCGCTCGGCCACCCTGCCCCTCTAATAGAATAACCCATACTACCCATCCAAACTACTAACCTAGAATAACCCACAAGTGTCAGGTGGATAAGTTAGTTAGGTCCTACATAAAACATTAGTTAGGATCGAACTAACCTGACACCTCTGGCCAATAACGTAAGAGCAAATGTCACGTTCTATAAAACTGTTGCAAATGACTGTACCGATAAGATACATTTATCTAACTGAGCCTAACCCAGCTAAGCCCACTTTTCCCAATCCTGCTGGGAGAACTTCACACAATTATTGATCATTCAAAAGCAAGATATGATGTCTGCAAAGGTAGCGTTAAGGTGGATGGAACCGCCTGCCTAAGTGCAGACTACTTCAATCATATTCTTAATGGATATTACTAGCTAATCAACTACATTAACTGATATTAAGCCTAAGTTACCGTAGCCCAACCTACCTACATGCCTCTGCCCTGTCAGGGGCAGTTACTGATATTAAGCCTAAATTACCGTAGCCCAACCTACCTACATGCCTCTGCCCTGTCAGGGGCAGTTACTGATATTAAGCCTAAATTACCGTAGCCCAACCTACCTACATGCCTCTGCCCTGTCAGGGACAGTTACTGATATTAAGCCTAAATTACCGTAGCCCAACCTACCTACATGCCTCTGCCCTGTCAGGGGCAGTTTTCATCGCTTCATGTGTCTTTAGAAGTAGGAAAGATTGTAGTTAGACGGACAGTGATGTCTGCTTGGACAATGCCGCCTACTTGTATATTACCCGCCTACCTACCTTCCCATTGGTTGAATACTTAAGTTGAAGTGACTAATTAGCACATCACTTAAACCTTTTCAGTGCGGAGACAGATCCGGCCCCGTACCCAGTGGTTTTTTGCTTCCCACTCCCAAACCGCTTGCCGCAGTTTCACGAAATTCTGTTATTTTTTCTTAGAATGAATGTGCGAATATCATATTAGAATTTCAATACACATCGGGCAATGAGAGGCGGCTTCTGGCCGTCCGTTTTGGTAAGCTATCTACGTTGCTCGAGGCGGAAGAATCGCAACGGTGCGTGACATATATTCATCATATCTTTGGCGTCTGGCAATTCAAAGTTTGTGAAGCTATTATGTCACTCATATGCATGATAAGTGCTGAATATGAAGAATGCATTTATTAGCAGAGATGCACTCAGGCAATCAAAATGAAGAGGGGTACACAGTCACATAATGTATTAATTGCTCTTTTTTCCACCAATAGCTATTTGAAGTTCTGTCATACAATTTACACGTAATGTAATTATTTATTTGCTAAGGTAGCATAACGTAGTGCCAGAGGCGATTCTAGGTATTAAAAAGACGGATGATGACGCATTCACTTACCGTTGTGCACACCAAGGTCTCATATTTGACTTTATGGATTGTGCCCCAGCGCGCGCTCTAGTTTCCTAGTGATATTTTGAGAGGATATTTTGGTTTGAAAATCTATGTTGGTTTTACTTCGTATTAATATAGTTTTATTTCGTATTCCGGATTCGCCTATGTGTATTATATTGGGTTTTATGTTTGCACGTGCATACTATATTTCCTTACTTATATCACAAAGTGGCGGATCCAGGGGGCATATGGCATATGGAAAGCATATGGAAGAGCCTCCGGGCTGATGGGCTGGGCCCGATCAGTGAAAATTGCCCCCGAGCCGACGGAGAGGGTCACTGAGCTGACAGAGAGGGCCTCTACCGGCAAGAGCGGGCCTCGAGCCGATAGAGGGTCCCTGAGCCAGAGGCGCACATAGGATTTCCGTAATGGGTGTACAAATTTGCAAAGGCTCCCAGTAGACTGGGTCACCTTTGTATGACGCGAGAGTGAAATCGGCCTCTTGACTACTCAAAAGCCATCTCCGTTGGATCAGGGACCTTCTTCATTTGCCGGGGCGTCGGAGAAAGTCGTATTGACGTCACGAAAACCACGAGGATTAACATCAGCTATGGTAAGATGCTACATGCATTACAACTCAGACATTTCGGAGAGCACCCTCTCCCCCTCCCTATCGACAAATAAATGCCATGATGAGAACACCAAAGTCCAGTGAGCATCAAACGTATGGATGATCCCCTTCGCCAAATCTGGGGGAAGTGATTTTTAGGCGTACCGGACCATAAAGGTCATTTGCACCACCTATAAAGCTAGTGTGTTTTGCAAGCAAAGCTCAGAGAAGTGTACATTGACGTTAAAGGAGTTGGCGAAATTCTGGATACGTCACCGATATTACCAAAAAGCGGGAGAAAAGCATGACCTTCCTATCAGAAAATCGTCCCATTTTGCCCTGCCTGAAGCCACCTGTGTTTTACTTTGTTTTTATTCAGCTAGGGATATCTGAAAGAGCTTTGCATTGCAAACCGAGCAGTTTCGTTTCACACAATTTGCTCGCAAGCATATGTACAGGGACGGTTAAAAAATATCCCATCGCTTAGAAGGTCTTTTATCCCATGGCCCCTTTTTCAAAACTTGTGATGTTTTGCGTCCGTGATATGGGGCTTATCGAGCTCAAATCGAATGCAGTTTTTCATCCAACTCGGACCAGCAGTTCTCGAAATGTTTTGTGGTGGGGAGAGGGCAGGAGCACGCTTCCATAGTGCCGGACGGCCCACACGGAATAGGGGCAAAGCAATGCAAAATAGCGGATGAAGCGCGCAAAACAATATTAGGAATCCAAGCTATCCTCAGAGCATTTCTGCTCTTGCAACGTTAATGGTAGGTGTGAACAATGGCGAAAGTACAAAGCCTGTGAAGCACATTAATCCCCGAGCCCATCAAATTCCACACATCATCAAGTGTAGAGAAGTTGTGCTCCAACTGGGAGCACGGGCTTCTGTGGCTTATGATGTCTACGAAAACCTCGTCTGGACAGGGAATACTTGGCTCGGAAGAACTGCTGCTAACTGCTTTCCTTTCGCTGGACTTTAGCAGCGGGCAACGAGTGGCAGTCGGGTGGTGCCGGCGTAAACTCAGTGACTCTGCTCAGAGCAGGCTCAGAGCAGCGTGCCAGTCCACCCTCGTCGACAACTCGTCAACGACTTCTGAACTCTGAGGGCCTCCACACATCGCTGACAGGCGACCGTATCACATAACCGGCCACACCTGGCGGAAGTCACGAGAGGCAGTCGGCCGGCCATTGGCGCAGAGCTCAGCAGCTTAGCGCGCCATGCCAGCTGCTCTGATGCGGCGGGACAGCGGCTGGCAAGTTCGAACATATCACAGCTGTGACTTGGCTGCCTGATTAGATATTGAAGATATAAAAAGTTGTTTCTCCCACATATTTCAACGTCAATTAGGTAGGAGTGGCTTGCAATATGTAGGAAGTTATGTCAGCTGGACTCAAATGTTTCAAGTTCCTTAACGATTTTATACCTCTGGAAATTAACACGGTTTAATGCACGGTAGTTAATTGTGTTTCCTTATTTTTTTCACTGGCAAAACAGCGAGGTGAATTTTGAGGTAAGGCAGGTAGGGAGGTAGACCATAGCTCTTCAAGTAGAGACTACGCAAGAATTCAGGTGAGCATAGACTCACCCTCATACTTCTTGCTGCCATTTCGAATGTTAATTGCTGAGCAGGCTCACATGTGGTTTTTCTTCATCTGAAAGCTCTTGCTTCATGCTGTGCTAACATATTGCGAGTTGAGCAATAATTGAGCAGACCAACATTCATACCGCCACGTCGCTACATGCTGAGTTAATGGTGACGTTCACTGGTGATGGGCACTATACCGCGGACAATTTGGCGGAGTCCTCCCCTGTCCGAGTTGTGTGCGTGGGTCCGTTCTTCCGCACTCTGATTTTAAGCATGTAGTTGTCACCCCAAACTGCCGAGTTGTGTGCGTGGGTCCGTTCTTCCGCACTCTGATTTTAAGCATGTAGTTGTCACCCCAAACTGTCGAGTTGTGTGCGTGGGTTCGTTCTTCAGCACTGTGATTTTAAGCATGTAGTTGTCACCAAAAGCTGACCTCTTCTCTTCTCTTATCAGGACTCTTGCGTCGTACATTTGCTTTAGCTTGCGTCTTATCAGGCTTTCTGTCACGAAGCTGTTGGCCGTCGTCCCCCGGGGTAGTGGATTGCCGTCGAAGGCCTGCGTCCTCGGGCGCTTTTCTGGTAATCGACATGATGTCTTTTCTGGTGGAAGGCGAACTTTACGATTAAAGTTCTGGGAATTATTTCTCTGTTGTTTCCAGTTTTGTTTGTACTGATTATCTGGGCTTTGTGTTTGTCCGACTTCAGGAGAGGGACCCACAGTCATTTTGCACATTTCTACGGCCAGCTGAGTAGGATTTTCATCGGTTTTCTCCGGCATGCCGATGATGTTTAGGCAAAGTTTTCTGGAAGACGGCTCTATGTCATCGATGGTAAGGGACTGCTCCTCAATTATTTTGTCCTGGCTCAACGCAGTTTTCTTTAGTCTATAAATCTCATCGGCGTGTTTCTTTAGCTCGCCTTTGAATACAGTTTGTAGCATCAGATTGATCTCGTCATCCAGCAGAGGAGCAAGCAGGGCCCCTTCAAACACTTTAGTAGTCAGAGTAGTCGCTCTCACCGTCGCGTCGTTACCTATGGTTACTTATGGTAAACATTATCCGTGGTTACTCCGTCGCTATGCAGTGCAATGTCATATATAACTCGCTCTGAGTCTAGCCGCTGGCTGTGTTCACTGTCTGCTCTGCCGGTCAAAGGTCAACCTTAGTTGTTTACCGAGGGCGGGAGAGCGGCGCGGGCACGATCGGTCGAGGTCAGGTCAAAGAGTCGAGTGACACGCCTTTACTGGCACAAACATTCAAGAACAAATAATTTTCTTGGAACAAAGACTGTGGGTATTTCAGAAGATGCATTGCTATAAAAGTTGGTTTTGAAATAACGCAAATGTTATATCGATGCTAAATATATTGGAAGTACAACAAAACAGTTACCAGAATCCTTGTTTAATGTGTGGGCTAGGCTGGGGTGGACGGGATCGGGTCGAGTCGGGTCAGCTAGATTAACTTTTGTCGTATATACACTGCAGTAGACTGCCTCGGTCTTCGTGAGTACTGTATCGCCGTTGTCGCCATACCCAACAGGTTACAGCATCAGAAGATGATGCGATGTCGCCATGCCCAACAGGCTACAGCATCAGAAGCTGATGCGATGTCGCCATACACAACAGGGTACAGCATCAGAAGCTGATGCGATGTCGCCGTGCCCAACAGGTTACAGCATCAAAAGCTGATGCGATGTCGCCATACACAACAGGTTACAGCATCAGAAGCTGATGCGATGTCGCCATACCCAACAGGCTACAGCATAGGAAGCTGATGCATCGGAACTTCCAACTGTTTAAAGCAATGCCGTTTTGCCAGTGGTTACTGCGGAGGCCATTGCTCGCTGCACGCCCCAGCACGGCTCTCGCCAGTCGAAAATGATTCAACGATGGCAGAGGCATCCCATTTCCTCGGTCCTCAATACCAAACGGTCGCCACCACCCACATACAGGCCGCATTGATGACGTCAAGCTCAGCTGACTATTTCTGTCTTGAAATGCATGCCGGCGCTCCGCATCACTTCGAGTCTGCCTGAGGCTGCAGACCAGTTGACAGAGCTCGCTGCAGACCAGTTGCCAGAGCTCCGCATCACCTCGAGTCTGCCTGAGGCTGCAGACCAGTTGCCAGAGCTCGCTGCAGACCAGTTGCCAGAGATCCGCATCACCTCGAGTCTGCCTGAGGCTGCAGACCAGTTGCCAGAGCTCGCTGCAGACCAGTTGCCAGAGCTCCGCATCACTTCGAGTCTGCCTGAGGCTGCAGACCAGTTGCCAGAGCTCCGCATCACTTCGAGTCTGCCTGAGGCTGCAGACCAGTTGCCAGAGCTCGCTGCAGACCAGTTGCCAGAGCTCCGCATCACTTCGAGTCTGCCTGAGGCTGCAGACCAGTTGCCAGAGCTCGCTGCAGACCAGTTGCCAGAGCTCCGCATCACTTCGAGTCTGCCTGAGGCTGCAGACCAGTTGCCAGAGCTCGCTGCAGACCAGTTGCCAGAGCTCCGCATCACTTCGAGTCTGCCTGAGGCTGCAGACCAGTTGCCAGAGCTCCGCATCACTTCGAGTCTGCCTGAGGCTGCATACCAGTTGCCAGAGCTCGCTGCAAACCAGTTGCCAGAGCTCCGCATCACTTCGAGTCTGCCTGAGGCTGCAGACCAGTTGCCAGAGCTCCGCATTACTTCGAGTCTGCCTGAGGCTTCCGATCGGTTGAAAGTTGCCTGGGAAGGACATGCGTGCTGAAGCATGTGATTATCCATTAGTGCCAAAAGCATGAGCAGCATTGGATTATGTTTTTGCCTTGATAGGATATCTAATGGTTGCATGACTATTTTGTACAATATTGTCTTCTTCATCGCCAGCTGTTTGATGTTGATCGATGCGTTTCTGCTCAGCATTGCTGTCTATCCTTGCCTCATTGCCCAAGTCAGAATGATACAATCCGCGTTAAGTTCAGGTTTATTTAGTCAACCATAGCATACAACTCCGTGATTCAAATCAACTAAGCAGGGTTTACTATCAGTAAGAAGTTTGATGGTGTTGTTACCTAGCTGCCGAGATGTAGTAGAAATATCTGATAAAGAGGTCTGCAATAACACGTCACCGCCTCAGACACGGCCACATACAGAACGCCGCAAATATTCCATTAAACATGAATCTTAGTAACAGGAAACGTTGAAGCATGCGGTATATATATATATATATATATATATATATATATATATATATATAAAAAGTATGTGTGTGTTTGTGTGTGTGTGTGTGTGTGTGTGTGGGTGTGTGGGTGCGGGAGGGCGTTGCATATATGTGTACGTCTCTGTGGATTGATATTTGGGATGTATGCCGTCCGTGCATGAATCATACCATAACAAACGCTGCCAAGTATATAATTTAGCAATCGGATGGGAAGGAGATGCTAAGATAAGCCATTATACGCTACTTTGGTTAGAAAGCATTGCTTTATCACTCATTGCAATTAACTGAAGTACAAGTTTAAAATAGACTGCATTTCATGAAATTACACAAGAGAACAGATTCGACCAGAAGATTCCAGCAAAATGGAAACAGTATAGAAGTTCACCACAAACGTATCATCAAATACACCATAAGCCGGTAAGTAAATAGTTCAGATGTTCCAAACAGCCGCTCAAATGACACACTGTCAAAGGTTTTTTCTTCAACACAACTGTTCATACGATAATCACCCAGCAGGAGAGCTGAACCTGCACCCACAACTGTGGTGTTGTGCAACATGCAGAGCTGAACCTGCAACCACAACTATGGTATTGTGCAACAGGCAGAGCTGAACCTGCACCCACAACTATGGTGTTGTGCAACAGGCAGAGCTGAACCTGCACCAACAACTGTGGTGCTGTGCAACAGTCAGATCTGAACCTGCGCCCACAACTGTGGTGTTGTGCAACAGGCAGAGCTGAACCTGCACCAACAACTGTGGTGCCGTGCACCAGGCAGATAAATAATTGACGTTCACGGGGCGGGATAATAAGACAGCAAAATGATAGTGTTGTGGCATTGTGGGTCAGGAAAACACGATGTATTGCCGTGAACACATCAAGGGATTTATCTCTATGAGTAGATTGTGTAATACATGAAGTTGAGTAGCTTAGATGAATGCCATAAGGAGCTGACCTTGTAAGATCAGCACGCTTCCAAGCACTGGCACTCATCGCTCGTACAGGGCACCAGACAGCATCAGCAGAACAGAGCGCCTCATTACCATCCCCCCACTGTCAGCCGTCTCGAGATCTGTCCGAGCCGTCTCACCCCCTCCTGCACTGTCTCGCTTTCCGCCAGATTGGCAGACACTTCGTCTAGCTTGCTTGGTGTGACATTTCCCCACACGTCTGTCTCAATTCCTCTCCGGCGCTCACATTGCACACACTGCATGCCGCACCAACCAGCCGTCGGCGTACGTGTGCCCCGCTGAAGCTGAGGCCACACGGCGTCCGGCTCACCAGGGCATCTTATACCGCCGACACCTCTGGCAGGCCGAACGGGGCCCGCCGACATCTCTGGCAGGCGGAGCGGAGCCCGCCGACACCCCGCTCTGTGACAGCTGTGTGACAGAGGTGTCGGCTGACAGACAGGCTAGGTAACGGCTGTGTGACAAAGGTATCGGCTGATAGACAGGCTGGGTGTCGGTTGTGTGACAGAGGTGTCAGCTGACAAACAGGCTGTGTGACGGCTATGTGACAGAGGTGTCGGCTGTGTGACAGAGGTGCCGGCTAACAGCCGGGTCGGCGGCGAGACAGGCTGTGTGATGGCTGTGTGACAGAGGTGTCGGCTGTGTAACAGAGGTGTCGGCTGTGTGACAGAGGTGCCGGCTGTGTGACAGAGGTGTCGGCTGTGTGACAGAGGTGCCGGCTGTGTGACAGAGGTGTCGGCTGTGTGACAGAGGTGTCGGCTGTGTGACAGAGGTGACGGCTGTGTGACAGAGGTGTCGGCTGTGTGACAGAGGTGACGGCTGACAGCCGAGTCGGCGGCGAGACAGGCTGTGTGATGGCCGTGTGACAGAGGTGCCGGCTGTGTGACGGAAGTGTCGGCTGACAGACGGGTCGGCGGCGGCTGTGCCGTGTCCGTGCCCGTGTCCGGTGGCCGCTCAGAGGAGACGTCCCGTCGACGGCCATCAGCTGACAGGGCGGCAGGCCGTCGGCGGCGACGTGTCGTCGTCGGTGTTGTCGTGATCCGTCTGCCGGCCGGACAACGGCTCAGTGCACCCGACGGCGGGGCGGGGCGCACACGAGGACACGCTCGGCGGTGGACAGTCACCGGCAATGTCCTGCTGCAGGCTCCAGAGTGTGTGCTGACGAAGGACCAGACTACTGAGAAGCCAAACAAGCAGTGTAAGTTTGGAGAAAGCAGTAGTTGCAGATGCCGAAGCTCGCCTCGCAGCTGTAGGACCTGCGATACTATGCGCGCTACCCATGGACGTGTCTGTGGCTTGCCCACGAAGGACGAGTCGGCGTTGGTTGGCAGGATAATTGTTTGGGATGAGATTGTGAGCTAGTGTGTAAACATTTAATCTAGATCAGGCTGCCGACGACCTTCAAGGGGATGGGTTAGTGGAGGTATTTATGACAACGGTTGGTAGTGTTCTTCAGGATAACTTTCGGGATGATTTTTAGAGTGCAGGGTGTTTGGAAGCTTCGCGGATGCGAGTGGTCAAATTGTGAGTGGTTGAATGGTGAGTGGTTGGATGGTGAGTGGTTGGATGGTGAGTGGTTGGATGGTGAGTGGTTGGATGGTGAGTGGTTGGATGGTGAGTGGTTGAATGGTGAGTTGTTTGATGGTGAGTGGTTGGATGGTAAGTGGTTGGATGGTGAGTGGTTGAATGGTGAGTGGTTGGATGGTGAGTGGTTGGATGGTGAATGGTTGGATGGTGAGTGGTTGGATGGTGAGTGGTTGGATGGTGAGTGGTTGGATGGTGAGTGGTTGGATGGTGAGTGGTTGGATGGTGAGTGGTTGAATGGTGAGTTGTTGGATGGTGAGTGGTTGAGTGGTAAGCGGTTGAATGGTGAGTGGTTGGATGGTGGGCGGTTGCTTTCAGAATACAACAGGAGCCTGACAAAATACACTAATAATAGCTATGTAGGGAATACGATGATATGTGGATCAGCCACATGATAGATGAATATCGTGTCACTGATTCAACAACACTCCAGAACAAGACTGTCGATATACTGACCTGGGCTGGCACCAAAATCGTATACTCTCAGACGTTTCAGTACTATGCTGGATCTTGTTGTGCTGTATTGTTCCTGGCAGTTAATAGAAGCGTACTACTGCAATCTGTTTCAAAGGTGATCTGATGAATCCAGCCGTTGGTCACCACAAGTGGGATCACATTTCTGGCGGAGGAACTGTGAAGGGCCACGATGGATTCAAGGTCAGGGGGCGGAAGCGCCGCAGGCGTTGCCAATCCGTCCTGCTACTGCGCAGTGCGCGGTCAGGTCACATCAGCGCAGATCGGGTCACACTGAATTAGGTCAGGTCAGGACTATCAAATCAGGTCACTCACTGCTCTGCCCTCGTCGCGACCGGTCGTGTTTTTGCGCTCCCGTGACGAGGGAAAACCGTGAGTAAAAGACTGGGCACAGGTGGTTAGTGGAGGGAGGATTTGTTCTATTGTAGGCCTAGGTTAAGAAGGAGCGGTTATATTGTTTAAATTGAGTATATTAGACTTATCCTAGGTATTCTAAGCTTCTATAATTATCGATCGGCCACGTGGACGTTTGTAGACGGGTGGAGCGGCCACGTGGCTTAGGTTTCTGTTAGCATAGAGGAATAAGTTTGTGTCTGCTTGGTGTTTTAGTTGAAGATTAAAATAGTGAGCTTAACTTACACTAGGTAGCTTCTGGAATTATCGATCGGCTACGTGGACGCTTTGTAGATGGGTGGCGCGGCCTCGTGGCTTAGGTTTCTGTAGTGCAGAGGAATAAGTTTGTTTTTTGGTTTTTTGGTGGTTAAGTTTAAAATAGAGTTGAAGACTAAAATAGTATGCTTAAATTGCACTAGGTATATCTTCTTGTCCTGGTGTTATTGTATAGGTATCTAGGTTTTTGATTATATTAGTGTTTAGTTTGGTTTAGTTGGAGTTTGCAGCTGGTGGTAGGTATTTAGCAATTACTTCTGTGCATATATTTGCATAGTTTTATCTCATAAGTTTCTTTTTAACAAGCAGATTTTTAGCTTCCAGAATTATCGATTGGCCACGTGGACGCTTTGCAGACGGGTGGAGCGGCCACGTGGCTTAGGTTTCTGTTAGCATAGAGGAATAAGTCTGCGTCCGCTTGGTGTTTAAGTTTAAGATAGACTTCAAGAGTAAAATAGTGAGCTTAAATTACACTAGGTAGCTTCTAGAATTATCGATCAGCCACGTGAACGCTTTGTAGACGGGTGGCGCGGTCACGTGGCTTAGGTCTCTGTAGTGTAGAGGAATAAGTCAGTGTCTTTTTGGTGTTTAAGTTTAAGATAGAGCTTAGGACTAAAATAGTGAGCTTAAATTACCACTAGGTATATTTTCAATATACTGGTGTAATTGCAAAGGTATCTAGGGTTTGTTTTTATTTTAGTGTTTGGTTTAGTTGGAGTTTGTAGCTGGTGAGAGTCGGGATAACTTTATAATACAAAAATAAAAAAATGCAAGGTGACTGTGGGAAGTGTAAGTGTATGGTAGTCATTGGGGACTTGAGTAAGAAAGTAGATATGTTAGCAAGGGAGGTGGAGCGTCTGAAGTGTTTGGTGGCAGGGCCCACCATAGGAAATGTCAGCCAGGCAAGCCAGGAGCAGGAGTCTAGGAGTGATAGGGGTGGAGATAGTATGGACCATGATAGTAGAGAGTGGAAAGTAGCTAGACGCCAGAGTACGAGACTAGCTTTAAGGAAAATTGACAAAGGCATTGAAACTAATAATAGATTTGAGGTACTGCAAGAGAGAGATAGTAATGCTGCTAAGGAGGAAGGTAGGAACGACCAGGCAGCTGATGATAGAGAGGGGGAAGTTTTAGTTATAGGGGACTCAAGAGTGAGGTACATGGACCGTACTTTTTGTAGCAGGAACCCCAACAAACGGACTCGTGTTTGCTACCCAGGGGCCCAGGTAAAGGATGTTGGTGATAGGATAGAAGGAGTGATGAAGGGTAGTGGAGAGAGCACAACAGTAATTGTGCAGGTTGGTGTAAATGATGTAGGAAAAGCAAAAACAGAGGAAACAATACAAGAGTATAGGGCTTTGATAGGTAGGTTAGCTGTGAGTAGGAAACGAGGAATGGTAACATCCATCCTCCCTATGGTTAACGCAAGCATAGAGTGGTACTCGAGGGCCATTGGGCTGAATACCAGGGTGGCCAAGATTTGTAAGGAACTTGGGGTGGGGTTCTTGGATTTGTGGGGGGATTTCTGGGGGAGGACTGAAATGTTTGCATTAGATGGGTTACATTTGAGCAAGAGAGGAGTTGAATTGCTCAGCAATAGGCATGAGGAGGCTCTCATTAGGAAACAGGGAAACTAGGCAGGTCATGGGGGGATGTAGCTGATAGAGAGAGAGAAGTCTTGCAAACACCTCACAGTCAGCAAATATGGGTAGCAGTAGATCAAGGGGGCAGAGTGGTAGCTCATCCAGAGATGATAGAGCTACTCAACATGAAAAAGCCAAAGAGGGTTATGGAACTTTTGTTAAGTGTATGATGCTTAATGCTCAGAGCATTCGATCCAAATTTGATGAGTTCAAGTGTTATGTTGCTGAGGAGAAACCAGATTTTGTTTGCATTACTGAGGCATGGGTCAGTGAGGGATATTTTGGAGATAACTTGCAGGACTATGAGATCCAGGGATACAATATGTTTTCATGCAATAGGGGTCCAGCAGTGAAAGGGGTAGGTGTAATGCTCCATGTGAATAGCTTATACAGTTCTCAGAAAGTAGCAGATGGGGTAAAAAATGTGTCTGTGGAGTCCATTTGGCTTGATGTTGCTGTGGGAAGAGGCAACAGCAATAAACTGAGGATTGGAGCTTTGTATCGATCAGGAACCTTGCCACGTTCTCAGCAACTGGAGCTCGATAAGGTGATTTGTGAGGAAATCAGTAGAAACTTTTAGAGGAAATGCCTTATTCTTGGTGACTTTAATCTAAAAGGATATGAAAATGTTGGTGTTGGCTCCCCATCATGTAAACTGTTTAGGAAATGCCTTGCAGAGGACTTGTTCTTACACCAGTTTGTAATGGAACCAACCAGGCAGGGCTCATTCTTCGACCTTGTCTTCTCAGATTTAGGTGATTTAATTCAAGACTTGACTGTAGGAGAAACTCTGGGAAGAAGTGACCATAACATAGTGAGATTTAAGGTACAAATAGCAGGGACAATCAAGGATAACTTGGCAAAGATTCCAAATTTTAACTGGGCAGACTTTGACTCCATGAGAGAGGCTTTAAGTGCCATACAATGGGAATAATAATTTTTTTTTATAAATGCCTGTGAAATGTGGGAAATTTCAAATCTTACTTCAGGGAAATTCAGATTAGACATGTCCCCCAAAAGCAAAGGCGCAAAAGAAGGGTAGGAAAGCCAGCATGGCTTACACCAGATTTGAGGAGATCAATTAAGGCTAAGAAAGATGCATTTAGAGTATTTAAGGAAGCTTCAAATATCGTAAATCTAAGGTCGTATCAAAAAGCTAGAGATGCTGTGAAGCAGAAATCCAGAGCAGCAAGGCGGGCAAAATAATTGGATTTGGCTAGGAACTGTAATGGGGACAGTAAAAAGTTCTTTAGTTTCTACAAGCTAAGTAAAGTTTCAAGCACAATTGGTCCACTGGAAGTAAGTGGGACTATATTGAGTGAGGATGGTGAGATGGCTGAGGAGCTGAGCAAGCAGTTTAAATCAGTGTTTACAGTGGAGGATGTGACAAATTTGCCAACCGTGAACCACAGTTCAGTGACAGGTGATCAGATACACAATGTTGATTTCATTGATAGTGATGTTGTTTTCAATTATATCAGAAAAATAAAGCCAAACAAGGCAGCAGGACCTGATGGAATTTATGCTAGGGTATTGCGGGAAGCTGAAAAGGAACTGGCAATTCCACTTAGTATAATATTTTGTAGATCAGTTTCACAAAATGAAATTCCAACAGATTGGAAAAGGGCAAATGTAGTTCCTATTTTCAAGAAAGGAGAAAGAGGGAAAGTTGAAAATTATAGGCCAGTAAGCCTCACATCCCTAGTCTGCAAGGTACTCGAATCAATTATCAAAGATGGAATAGTTAGTTTTCTGGAAGGAAACAGATTGATTCAAGATACTCAACATGGGTTTAGAAAAGGGAGATCGTGTCTCACAAATCTCTTGGACTTTTTAAATTTTGCTACAGAACAATTTGATCAGGGAAATCAGGTTGATGTAGCATATCTTGACTTTAGTAAGGCCTTTGACAAGGTACCCCATAAACGGTTAATGATGCAGCTTCAGGTCCATGACATTGCAGGTAGCATCCTAAAATGGATTGAGTTGTGGCTTTCAGATAGACAGCAGAGAGCGATGCTTAATGGTACAAAGTCATCATGGCAAAATGTTCTTAGTGGAGTCCCTCAGGGGTGGGTACTGGGGCCACTGTTGTTCATTATATTTGTGAATAGCATTGAATGTGGCCTAAGCAGTAAGGTTTTGAAATTTGCGGATGATTTGAAGATCTTTAGGGCAATAACAGGGCACAATGAGCAGGTTTTGCTGCAGAACGACTTAGACGAGCTTGTGAAGTGGTCCGAAAAATGGCAAATGAAGTTTAATTTTGATAAGTGCAAAGTCATGCATGTAGGTAGGCAGCATATGAAGGCGCCATACTTGATGGATGGCCAAGTACTATCTGTGACTCAGCAGGAGAAGGACTTAGGTGTTATTTTGAACACAAAATTGGGGGCATCAGAACAGACCAAAGAAGCCAGGAAGAAGGCACTAAGAATGCTTGGGGCGATACAGAGGAATGTGTCATACAAAAGTGAGAAGGTCATCAGGAAGCTTTACTGTGCATATGTCAGGCCACATTTGGAATACTGTGTCCAAGCTTGGTCCCCTAGTTATGAGAAAGATTGTTGGCTTTTAGAGAGAGTACAAAAGAGGGCAACAAAAATGGTTAATGGTATTGGCAACCTGGCATATGAGGAAAGATTGAAGAAATTGAATATGTTTTCACTCAGATATAGAAGGCTGAGAGGAGATCTCATCGAGGTTTTTAAATTTTTTCATGGTCAGGAACAGGGATATCTCAGGGAAATGTTTGAATTTAACAGAAATGATGCAATTAGAGGTCATCAATTCAAAATTAAAGTTAATCACAGCAGGACAAGGTTAAGACTTTCTTCACCAACAGGGTAGTAGAACACTGGAACCAGCTGCCAGGAACAATTGTCAGTAGCAACACACTGAACATCTTGAAAAACGGCATAGACAATCATTATAAGAATAGGGGGCTTGTTTTTCTGTATTCCAGGGAGGGTTGATTGACAGATTTGGTGGGCAACTGGTTCAGTGTACAAAGTGCAACCCAGAAGGGCCAACATATTGTGGCTCATAGTTGCACTGATCTTTTATGTCTCTTTATGTCTTTATGTCTAGGTCAAGTCATATCCGACTAGATCAGGTCAGAACAGCATGAGATACGCTCGTATCAGGTCGGGTCAGCTCATGTCGGGTCAGATCAGGTCAGGTCAGGTGCAGTCACCTACCTCAGCGCCATCCGAGTCCGAGTGTGGGGGGGGGGGCTGATGTCACCTACCTCAGCGCTATCCGAGTCCGAGTGGGTGGCTGTGGCTGGCTCCCCGGTGGAGCTACAGTCACAGCCGGCTCCCTTGTCGCTGTCATCCTGCCGACCGGTCAGCAGGTCAGCAGGTCAGCAGGTCACCAGGTCACCAGGTCACAGCTGCGTGATGGTGTCGCACGGGATCCGGGCATGGTGCCGCGTGTGAACTAAATGTGGCGCGGTGTAGGAATGTCTTCTGGTGTTGTATTGAAGTTGTGTGTGGCATCCAGTGGAAACTGCTGCATTGGGACTGTGCGTGGCCCCCTGTGGAAACTTTGCATTGAGAATGTGCGTGTCCCCCTGTGGAAACTGTTGCATTGAGATTGTGTGTGGCATCCAGTGGAAACTGCTGCATTGGGATTGTGCGCGGCCTCCTGTGGAAACTGTTGCATTGAGATTGTGTGTGGCATCCAGTGGAAACTGCTGCATTGGGACTGTGGGCCCCTGTGGAAACTGTTGCATTGAGATTGTGTGGCATCCAGTGGAAACTGCTGCATTGGGACTGTGCGTGGCCCCCTGTGGAAACTGTTGTATTGAGATTGTGTGTGGCATCCAGTGGAAACTGTTGCATTGGGACTGTGTTCGGCATCCTGTGGAAACTGTTGCATTGAGACTGTGTGTGGCATCCGGTGGAAACTGATACATTGAGACTGTGAGCGGCATCCTGTGATAACTATTGCATTGAGACTGTATGGCATCCTGTAGAAACTGTTGCATTGAGACTGTGTGAGGAATCCTGTGGAAACTATTGCATTGAGACTGTGTGAGGCGTCCTGTGGAAACTGGCCGTGATACTGCGTGGGAACGGAGCAATTCATCGCGGAGAATCTTCGTGAACATCGCATGGTATTTAACCGCAAAATACGTCCCACATTTGCACCTAAAAGCAAAACAGTCTGGGCCCTCAATAATGATGGTCATGTATGGCATTTTAGAACAAGGGACAATCTGGTACCTCCCATGAGCATGCTGATGGCCGATACCAACTCATATCCGGGGAAGTCGGGTAAGTGATACTTTTTTATGCTTCAATACTACTTTGAGAATTATTTTGAGGCTTCGAATTGCAAAAGTATCTATGCGACGGGCTGCTGCCCTTGATACCGCACCCATGCGGTACAATTTCATCGTCAGTATGTTGCGTGGTGTGTGTTCGTCGGAGAGTTCAACCTCAGCAATGTACCGAAAGAGACCACCAAACACACATGAAAGCGATCGGCGAACACGTAAAACTGACATCAGAAAAAAAAGAAATCATAAGCGGCATGCTCATCATTTCCATTTGGAGAAGAACAACCGAACTAAGTTTTGCATGTACTTACCACAGCGATAAAAACACACATGAGGTCTTATATCAAACCATTCTCCAAGGTGTCGTCTTTCCGTTCATGTCACAGCTCTTTTACGTGACAAATCATAGGCGAACTACCGAGAACTACATTGTTCATGCTCACGGGTCTCGTATCTGCGAGTCATCTCTGAGCAGCTGCTGCTCGGCTCCTGGTCCGATATACCAGACCTGGACCGAAGGAATTTATCAGCTTGTCGGGGTGACGTACGGCCGAAGCCGCTGCTAGTCGTTTTACGCAGCTGGTCGAGTCGGCAATAAACCACCGATCGGACGGCAATTAAAATTTATCAGTGCCAAGCGGCCTCCTTCGGGGTTCGGCCGGAAAATTGAAGACCATTTATCGCGGAAACTATCTGCAGGCTTTGATGAAGCGGCAGAAGATATACTCTAACTGGCAGGAGCCTGCCAACGGTGGAACTTTTGTTGAGGAGAGGTTTAGACGACGTCTTATTCGAGCTGTGTAGGTCCGCCGTTAACTACTTCTTTATGTAGCACAATATATAATCCATGTCATGATTTAGTATTAGAATGCAAATGATATGTCATTAGGTACGATTTTCTTTCAACAAGCCTCTGGACGTATTTCGACAAGTTTTGAGAGTAAATACATCTTCACTTTATTTGAGAGTAAATAACTTTATTTGAGTAACTTTATTTGAGAGTAAATACATCTTCACTTTATTTCGACATGCGCGTGATAACAACACGTATAAATGTTCACTACGGACATAGGCGGAAGATCACCAGCGAAGCTCCTGTTGCAAACGGTAAAGCTGATGTTGCCGAACACAAACTTTGGTGTTGAGTATTCGACTAAGTAACGTAACTTTAGAGAAAGTTGATGTTGTAGGATCAACAGTTAATGGTTCAGCTGAAATGCCTGCCACCCAACATTCTCAATCAACGTATGCGGGTTGGGGGGGGGGGGGGGGGGGGGGGGGGGTATGGGACATTAAATGTGCTCATTGAGACCGTCCCGGAATGTACGGGTTGTGGGTTTGAAACTCGGAGACAGCGCGGATTTTCGGCATCTCGACGACCAGGCGGTGCTGGAGAACAGCGATATTTCCAGCTTAGCACAACGCGGAACAACGTGCTGGAGAACGGAGAGGTTATGCCAGTGCTATCTATCTGAGCATGCTGCAGATCAACGTGATGCCTGTATTCATTTGTAGATTTATGAGTTTCCATAACTCACGTTCACAAAGTACAACACTTCTGTGGATGGTAACGTGCCAGTGATGGTGGATATCTACTGGTGAGAGTAGACTTGGCAACGTGACGGGACGCAAGGAGCTCGGACACATCGGCTCGGTTTTGCTTGCCTTTTACACCTTGTCCATGAACAAGGACGAGTGTTGTTCAGAAGAGTGGATAAAGATGACATGATAATTGTATGCTTAATTATATAATAATTAGTTAGTATCAGCTCGAACACTGTTTTTGACATCGTACAAGTATATGCATATATATGTATATATATATATATATATATATATATATATATATATATATATATATATATATACGTATCGTAGATATCTACGCTTTTCTTCCGAGGAACTTAAAGCAATTTATTACGTCAGACATGTGTCCTGACAGGATTGTGAAGGGTTCACGTAGAGTTGTTGGTCAGGCGCTGCGGGTGACACTGAACTCACCTCGCTGCCGCCCAGCTTGTAGATGTGCACGGCGTGAGTTGTCTGGAAGTGTTCGATCAGACGCCAGGCGGTCATGAACGATTCAGCACACAAGCCGCACAGCAGCATCGAGCTGGCCTCGTCAGGTCCTGCGGCGAGTCGACCCGCGAGGTGGTCACAGCCCTGACCTGACTCACCAACAGATGGTCACAGCCCTGACCTGACCCACCAGACCTCACAGCCATGACCTGACCCAGAGACGGTCACAGTCCTGGGCCATCAGACAGTCACGACCCCAACACATGAGACGGTCACAGTTCTGACTGACCCACCAGACTTCACAACCCTGACCCACCAGACGGTTACATCTCTGACCTGACCCACCACTAGACGGTCACATCTCTGACCTGACCCAGAGACGGTCACAACCCTGACCTGACTCACCAGACCTCACAGCCTTCACCCACCAAACGGTCACATCTCTGACCTGACCCAGAGATGGTCACAGCCCTGACCTGACTCACCAGACCTCATAGCCTTCACCCACCAAAGGTCACATCTCTGACCTGACCCAGAGACGGTCACAGCCCTGATCTGACTCACCAGACCTCATAGCCTCCACCCACGAAACGGTCACATCTCTGACCTGACCCAGAGATGGTCACAGGCCTGACCTGACCCACCAGACGGTCACAGCCCTGACCTGATCCAGAGGCGGTCACAGCCTGACCCACAGACGGAAACAGGCCTGACCTGACCCAGAGGCGGTCACAGCCTGACCCACCAGACAGTCACAGCCCTGACCTGACCAACCAGACGGTCACAGACCTGACCTGACCCACCAGACTTCACAGCCCGACCCACCAAACGGTCACATCCCTGATCGGACCCAGAGACGATCACAGTCCCGACCCACCAGGCGGTCACAGCCCCAACAAGACACACTAGACCTCACAGCCTTGACCGATCAGACGGTCACGACCCCAACCCATGAGACAATCACAGTTCTAACCTGACCTACCAGACGGTCACGGCCCTGCCCTGACTCAGTAGACAGTCACAGTCTTAATCCATGAGGCGGTCATGGTCCTGACCCACGAAACGATTACAGTTCTGACCTGATTCACGAAACGGTTAAAGTTCTGACCCGATCCACGAGACGGTTACAGTTCTGAGCCATGGGACCACCAGACCTAATACGACCGACGAGATTAAAAACTATGATTAACAAGCTGGCAAATGGTCCAAATTCGCAGCATACTTCCAAATTGTTGCATAAGTCACACATGGACAGCTAAAATAATCCTGGGAGCAGCCATTTTTCTACTCGCCGGCCTGCTGGTGAGCCGCCGTGTTCGTCGAACGCCACACACACCCTCAGAACGGCCCCCACGCGACACACACACCCTCAGAACGACCCCCACGCCACACACACCCCATCAGAACGGCCCCCACGCCACACACACACCCTCAGAACGACCCCCACGCCACACACACCCTCAGAACGGCACCCACGTCACACACACACCCTCAGAACGGCCCCCACGCCACACACACACCATCAGAACGGCCCCCACGCCACACACACACCCTCAGAACGACCCCCACGCCACACACACCCTCAGAACGGCACCCACGTCACACACACACCCTCAGAACGGCCCCCACGCCACACACACACCCTCAGAACGGCCCCCACGCCACACACACCCTCAGAACGACCTCCCACCGCCCACAGCACGGTTGGTGGGCCGCCGTGTCTGTTCCACGCCACCGCCCACGAGACGGTCGCTGATCACAGATACATCAGCAGCGTCAACGCCCACGACTGCGCAGCCCTTGGTCACGTGAAGCGTTGACCGGAACGGGACCTATACGTCCCCAGGTGGCGAACAGGGATGGGCAGGCGCCATTTTTGTTCCAGAGGTCCTGCCCTGTGTAATGAACTACCACACGAACTGAGGAAACTGCCAGTTCCCACGTTTGGTCGCCGCCTTAGGCGGCATTTGTGCATGGGACCGGCCAGATTGACCTGATCTACTTCCTGTCTTCTTATCATACTCACTGACCTCTTATCATACTTACTGACTTGTCATCATGCCTGCTGACTTCTTATACTTACCGTACTTGCTGAATATTCCCATGCCGCTGGTATGAGGAATTGTTATTTGTTTTTATGTGTGCCTGTGACAGCCCATTTCTCCTATGATATCTGTTTTAAAACTCGACAATAGGCTGTAATAGCCACGAGTTTATTGTGGATGGCCTGAATATACGTCTTTGTCTTTGTCTTTGACGGTGGCGGGGCTCCGATGGTCGCCTTGTGCCCACTATTGATCGTAGATTCTCACAGCCCCCTCCCCCTGCTGCTCCGTTCCCGAACGCCACATGCATCGGCGCGAGCAAATTGTACAACGGGGCTATTGCAAAGCTGCTTCGTGTGTGCTCAAGTGCTGTTCGTGCATGGAATTGCACAGTAAGTACCATACCTGATGACTCGCATGAGCACAATTGTCAATGCAATAACTGTGGCACATGCGCATGATGGACGTTTTAGTGAAGTTATGATCAGTGATCATGCCTCTCTTATTGACAACCGCAGGCATTATTGGATATGACAAGTGTAGTGTCCTAGGGGGGGGTGTCTCACCAATACTCACTGGATCGTTGTGGTGTCTAACCAATACCTACTAGGCATTTGTTGTGTCTCACCAATACTCGCTGAGTAGTTGCTGTGTCTCACGAATACTCACTGGGCAGTTGTGGTGTCTCACCAATGCCCACTGGGAAGTTGTGGTATCTCACCAATACTCACTGGGTAGTTGTGGTGTCTCACCAATACTCACTGGGCAGTTGTGGTATCTCACCAATACTCACTGGGTAGTTGTGGTGTCTAACCAATGCCCACTGGGAAATTGTGGTATCTCACCAATACTCACTGGGTAGTTGTGGTATCTCACCAATACTCACTGGGTAGTTGTGGTATCTCACCAATACTCACTGGGCAGTTGTGGTATCTCACCAATACTCACTGGGTAGTTGTGGTATCTCACCAATACTCACTGGGCAGTTGTGGTATCTCACCAATACTCACTGGGTAGTTGTGGTATCTCACCAATACTCACTGGGCTGTTGTGGTATCTCACCAATACTTACTGGGTAGTTGTGGTATCTCACCAATACTCACTGAGCAGTTGTGGTATCTCACCAATACTCACTGGGCAGTTGTGGTATCTCACCAATACTCACTGGGTAGTTGTGGTATCTCACCAATACTCACTGGGCAGTTGTGGTATCTCACCAATACTTACTGGGTAGTTGTGGTATCTCACCAATACTCACTGGGCAGTTGCTGTGTCTCGTGACTGCATTTGCAGGCGAACCTCAGCTTGCAGTATTCGCGTTTGTGGTGCAGCAGCTCCCCGATGGATCGGAACATCTCTCGACAGTTGCCGCAGATCAGGATATCCGACCCGCTGCCTGCTGAACCAAGTCGACATAAAAACCTTCCCCTTCCGATCAATATTGTAAAAAGGAGATCCGTGTTGTTGTACCCCACAGTGGAGACCATCAGGCTAAGTTCAGTGATCATCTCCAGAAGACGGTGGTTGTTATTGTGTGATGTCGAGGAGTTAATGGCGGCTAAGTTTAGTGATCATCTCCAGAAGACGGTGGGTGTTATTGTGTGGTGTCGAGGAGTTAATGATGGGTAAGTTCAGTGATCATCTCCAGAAGACGGTGGGTGTTATTGTGTGGTGTCGAGGATGTAGTAACAGAGAAGCTGAAGACGGCTCACAGATAGGGAAGGGTGTAGTTGGACTTAATTAAGCCGCTGTTAGCTGATCCGACTATTGGCGGTCGATGATCAACCGAATATGCTCTGACCAATATCGATCTCAGTCATTGTCGTCGTCCCGTCCACGGCACCATGGGCATTTTGGACTTGAAGGTTGGCTCTAAATAACTCAAATAAATGGAGATGTGAATGCCGAATTACTCACATGAGGATTGACAATCGATTCAAGAAAACGACACCATTGCATGCATATGCAGTGAGATGTCGCACTTAAAAGTTCCTGTGTTACGGTTATTACCCACTCTCTAGTACTGAATATTGACTTGAGTGTAGAAGTTCTGGAAGCAGAAATCAGTCCATGTAGTACGATTTGGTGATAACGAGCCAGCTCGGGCAAATAGAGAACTTTTCGCCCGCCTGGAAGCCACGACAAAAAAGTCAGCTGGTTTCATCAGATATCCATGAAAGTATCCAGATATGAGAGAAGTCTTGCAAACAAGGGAAGGAATGGTTTATCATGTTTTTACGTCAATGCCAGAAGTGTTAGGAACAAAATTGGGGAACTGCATGCTTATATGTTGTCTGAAAAGCTAGATTTGGTATGCATAACAGAGGCATGGGTTAATGAAAGCATTTTTGGAGACAACTTGCAAGAATTCGAATTGACAGGCTACAACATGCATGCTTATCAAAGGCAGGCAAGGATAGGAGGAGGTATACTGTTGTATGTCAGACAAGAAATGAAATGTCATTCCATAGAAGATAGTGTACATGATGAAGGTGTAGAATCCTTGTGGTTAGATATCATTCTGAAAAATGGAACACAATTTAGGGTTGGGGCATTCTATAGACCTCCAGACCAGAATGAAAACACGGACAGGTTGATGCAGGAAGAGATAAGTAAGAGAGTAAAGGAGAGAACTGTTTTGTTGGGGGATTTCAACATAACAGGATTGGGAAGCAAAACTATAGGTCTAAACAAATCGGGAAGAAGCTTCATGGATTGTTTTGAGGAGAATTTCTTTTTTCAAATGATACATGAACCTACAAGGGAAAATGAAATATTAGATCTTGTGCTTACTAATGAGGAAAATTTTGTACAAAATGTGAACATAGGAGAGACTTTAGGTAATAGTGATCACAACATTATACGATTCTCATTGTATGTTGGAAATGTAGGAACCAATAAGACATTGATTCCTAATTTTGTTAAAGGGAATTACAATGAGTTCAGGATCTTCCTGAATGAAATTGATTGGGAAGACTTATTGAAAGGCTTAGATGCTTATGAAATGTGGAGAATGATAAAATATAAACTATTTCAAGGTCAGGATAGGTTCATTCCCAATAGGCAAATTAGATTAACCAGGGTTCAGCTCCCTTCATGGCTGACCAGGGAAGTAAAGGATTTACTGGAGTCAAAGAAGCAGGCATTCAAGAAACTAAAATATGCTAACTCTGAGGTAAACCTCAAATCATATCAAATAGCTAGAAATAAAGTTAAGAGGTGTGTTAGGGCATCTAAAAGACTGGCTGAAATCAAATTAGCTCGGGAATGTTCAGCAGGTAATGCTAAGAGATTCTTTAGTTTCTACAAATTTAAGGCTAAAAAGTGTGGTGTAGGACCACTGGAGGTAGATGGGGAATTAGTGGTTGATGATTGTGATATTGTGGAATCCTTAAGCAAGCAATTCTCATCAGTCTTTACTCAGGATGATTCTGGTAGAATAGAAACAACTGAATCATATGCCATGACAGGTGATAGGTTGGAGTATCTTACGATAACTACAGAAGCTGTAGAAAAGCAGTTGCAGAATATAAAGCCTAATAAAGCTTCTGGACTAGATGATATATATGCTAGGGTCTTAGTAGAGTGTGCTAAAGCTTTAGCAGTTCCTCTAGGTATACTTTTCAGGCGGTCTATGGAATACTCTGAAGTGCCTGAAGATTGGAGAAATGCAAATGTAGTTCCAATTTTCAAAAAGGGAAGTATGAAGTGTGTAGGGAACTACAGGCCAGTCAGTTTGACCTCAATAGTTTGCAAGGTACTAGAAAAACTGGTTAAACAGAATGTTCAGATTCATCTTGACAGGCACAATCTTTTAAGGGATACTCAACATGGATTTCGATCTCGAAGGTCTTGTTTAACTAACCTTTTGGAGTTCATGGAGTATGCTACTAAAGAAGTAGACAATCAAAACAGGATGGATGTTGTGTACTTGGACTTTAGCAAAGCTTTTGATAAAGTTCCACATAGGAGGCTAATTCATCAACTACAGCAACATGGGATTGTTGGAAAAGTTCTAGGTTGGATTGAAGCATGGTTGAGGGGAAGGAAACAAAGGGTAATGTTAAATGGATGTAAATCTGATTGGAAGGATGTTCTGAGTGGAGTACCACAGGGCTCTGTTCTAGGGCCACTTTTCTTTATCATCTTTGTAAATAACATTGAGGTAGGGCTGAGGAATAGAGTGTTCAAATTTGCTGATGACATCAAACTGGTAGGAGTGGCAAACAGTTGTGATCAATCTAGTAATATTCAACTAGACTTGGAGGACCTAAAAAAGTGGGCTGATCAATGGCAGATGTCTTTTAACTATGACAAGTGTAAGGTTATGCATCTGGGGTCTGGAGGTGAGACTTTCAGATATACAATGGGAGGGAGGGAACTGGATGTTATTGAAGAGGAAAGGGACTTAGGTGTGTTGGTTTCAAATGACCTTAAAGCAGAGAAACAATGTAGCTCAGCTAGGAACAGGGCACTCAGAACGCTGAGACTCATTAATAGAAGTGTGATGTATAAGAGCAAGGAAGTCATGAAAAAGCTGTACTTAGCATATGTGCGACCCCACTTGGAATATTCTGTGCAAGCTTGGAGCCCCTACCTAGAAAAGGATATAGACAAGTTAGAAAGAGTGCAACGCAAAGCAACTAAACTCATCAGTGGACTAGGTAGCTTAGAATATGGAGAAAGGCTTGTGGCATTAGATATGTACTCACTCAAGTATAGGAGATTAAGGGGGGACATGATTGAAATGTACAAAATTGTTAAAGGACTAGATCAGGTCAATTTAAATGGTGCTCTTCAGTTTAAAGTATCACACAGGGGTCACCAACTCAGGTTAGACAAGTTGAGGTGTAGGACAGTTAAGCGACAGCAGGTCTTCAGTCAAAGGGTTGTTGATCAGTGGAATGGGCTGCCTGCTGATGTTGTGGGGAGTTCCTCATTGAATGTATTTAAAAGTAGGGTGGACAAATTTTTTTAGGCAGGAAAATCTTGTTTTTGATTTCTAATTTGGATGGAGGGGATAATATTTATGTTAAATGTGCACGGCACAGACCCCTTTAAGCAGGGGCTATGGTAGCACAATGGGTATGATGGGAGGAGCTTGCAATTGTTGAGGGTGTTATGCAATAGCAAGTGGATGATGCTAGATAGGCTGGGATATATAGCTTCCTAGGAACTTGGGATTAGGGATTGATTGGGGTGAGAATATGTACATTTCTAGTACCTTTTCTAGATAGGCTTAACCCAGATGGGCCCCTGTGGCTCTTATTAAGCCTTAACACTTTATGACTTTATGACTTTATCCAGCAACAGAATATGGCTGGAACCAGGATGATGTGATCAACACATGGTACACGACTAGCATTGAAGCAAGCTGTCTTAATATGATACACCAAATCCATTGCTTTTGTGCATGGTTGTGTAGGCAATGCACATCATTTTCTTCAAAATGTGCTAAATAATAATGCAAGGAAAAGCAACATTTCTGTGGGAAAGTATTTAATTTTCTGTTGGTAGGTTTCCTTAAATTGAAGATGGTAAAAAATTGGGATTAACCTATGTGTTTTACGAATTATTTTGTAAGCATACCGTTGTTGGCGCGTTGCACGATAGATCGACCAATGCATTTCATGCAAAACAATGATGATTTAGTCTAAAATTTACCTGTAGGGTACTCTGAAGCACTAAACACGCCCTTGCAAGTCAGGGCTCAGACCAGATACCCAAAAAAGCATGTATCATGCCTGCATTATGCTCTATAGCGTCCGTGCTCTACAGCGTCGGACATGAATCAGAAGCTTTGGTGGCATTCTGTGTCACCTATTGGCGGAACGGCAATAGGTGACAAACGGGTGGACTGTGGCGTGGCGACAAACGGGAGCACTGTGGCGTGGCGACAAACGGGTGGACTGTGGCGTGGCGACAAACGGGAGCACTGTGGCGTGGCGACAAACGGGAGCACTGTGGCGTGGCGACAAACGGGAATACTGTGGCGTGGCGACAAACGGGAGCACTGTGGCGTGGCGACAAACGGGAGCACTGTGGCGTGGCGACAAACGGGAGCACTGTGGCGTGGCGACAAACGGGAACACTGTGGCGTGGCGACAAACGGGAGCACTGTGGCGTGGCGACAAACGGGTGGACTGTGGCGTGGCGACAAACGGGAGCACTGCAAACGAAGCAGATCTCTGGTGTCATCATGGCTTCAGGAGAGGTCCAAATGTATACAAAATGTGACGCACGTGCATGTGAACTTAGGTAACTATGCCCACAACTGTGAGTGTACTTCGATTGGAAATACATGATAACTGTACAGTTAGTTTAATTATATAACTACAGATGAACACACCGACACGGCCAACCAACTTCCTAAGCTAATTGTTTAGCAGCACTAGGCAACTGGGTTTTATTGGCACATTCGACAAGTCATGCTTTCGTGATGTAACACAATGTAATCACGAAATACAAATGATAATAACGATTCATTTCAGATCCTACAACAAAATACACGTTCTTTCTGATTGAAAACTAGCTAACCATATCCATAAAAAAACATTCATGATGCTGTCAAATATGCATCCAACTGCACTTAAACGTACAGTTGGAGGCGTTGCTGTCAAATGGCTATACTTCCAGACTTCACAGCCCGACCCACCAGGTGGTCATAGCCCTGACCCGACCGACCTGACCTCACAGCCCTGAGCTGACCCAGAGACGGTCACAGTCCTGGCCCATCAGACGGTCGCGACCTTGACCCATGAGACGGTCACAGCCCTGACCTGACCAACCAGACGGTCACAGACCTGACGTGACCCACCAGACTTCACAGCCCGACCCACCAGTCTCTCTTCAAAGTATAGAACAAAGTGATAGCATTTATAATATGCAGAGATCCGGGAAGCGAATCGGAAATCGCCATCGCCAAATGGAATGCGCAATTAATAACGTTGCACAATTATACTCTGCAGGGCTTTTCAACGATTCTTCTGCTTGTTCCCATTGAAAGCAAACCGGAAAGAAAGGTATGCTGCCATATTTGAGGAAAAAACCTGTTATAGTTAAATTCGAAGTAATCGGGGATAAATCAAACATTGTCTGCAAGAGGTGAGGGACGTCATGGAACTCCATAACAAAAGTTATACATTTCATCCGAGTTCTTGCTGGTGTGGCTTTATGAGCCAGGGTCCTATTGCTAAGCAGAGCTTGTTGCGTGAACCCCGGCCCCACCACCCGATCCATGAATTCCAGTTCAACGGCAGAATGTTGGCAGAAAGTTTAACGTGCTGTCAATGCACCGACCCGGCCGCCCGGTAGCTCGTCCCCGGCCTTATCGGGCCAGCTGCCAACTGACCCTCCCAGCCGGGGGCTAAATGCGAGCTCGCGAAGCGACTTGGACCCTGTTTTTCCAGGACGGGGGAGACGAGTGCAGGCCGGCGCTCTAACCAACTGAGCTACCGGGGCGGCTGGCTCCATTTGATATATGAGTTTAGGGAGGGTATTTGCATTCTGAAGCAGAAACTAAATGCAAGTTTGAAAGGCAGAACTCCAGGACAATAACTGTTATGAGTAATGCTGTGTGCATGTGCTGGTTCAGAAAAATAAGCTCGTTGTCATTAATTGATGGTAAGTTGCACATGTCAATAATGTCTGAGGTACCTCCAACTTCCTTACCTACATACGGCTGTGCTTGGCTGTCAACCTATGGCTGTGCTTCATTGAGTGTGCAGCTTCCTATCTAGGTGCCCGGGTGGGTACTGTGAGGTGCCCGGGTGAGTACTGCAAGGTGCCCGGGTGGGTACTGCGAGGTACCCGGGTGGGTACTGCGAGGTGCCCGGGTGGGTACTGCGAGGTGCCCTGGTGGGTACTGCGAGGTGCCCGGGTGGGTACTGCAAGGTGCCCGGGTGGGTACTGCGAGGTGCCCGGGTGGGTACTGCGAGGTGCCCGGGTTGGTACTGCGAGGTGCACGGGTAGGTACTGCAAGGTAACCGGGTGGGTACTGCGAGGCGCCCGGGTGGGTACTGCGAGGTGCCCGGGTGGGTACTGCGAGGTGCCCGGGTGGGTACTGCGAGGTGCCCGGGTGGGTACTGCGAGGTGCCCGGGTGGGTACCGCAAGGTGCCCGGGTGGGTACTGCGAAGTGCCCGGGTGGGTACTGCGAAGTGCCCGGGTGGGTACTGCGAGGTGCCCGGGTGGGTATGCCATGCCGATCGACACGTCGATCACAACGAGCTGAGGCTTGTGAGCTGATGAACTAATATAGTGTAATGCAACGAAGAATGGCTCTTAGATGCTCCTGGATTTTAGACATTACGTGTAAAGAAAATATACGACCTTCAATATACCAGGAGGTGCTGAGTTGATATCAAAAGTAACGATAAAGGTTATATTTTATTACTCAACGTTTCGGCGAGGGGCCATCGTCAGGAGTGACGATGGCCCCTGGCCGAAACGTTGAGTAATAAAATATAACCTTTATCGTTACTTTTGATATCAACTCAGCACCTCCTGGTATATTGAAGGTTGTATATTTTCTTTCCACGTAATGAACTAATTTAGGTTGATTCATGTTTGTATGCTATAAATGAAATGGTTGTGTGTCTGGCATGACAAATTTGTGTTATAGTGCACTGAACCTGGTAGCTGCCTGGGAATATTTTAGGCAAGTGCCTATTTTGTTCAAGCTATTTACACTCTTTTTAAGGTGAACAGGGCGGATATTTTTAGTATATCATTTTGCAACTCATGTTGCATATATTTATCTGGTTTCTTGGTAGTTGCCTGCTACTTATATGCTTTGTTCATGCTCATGCACCATGAGCTTGCATAGGTTAAAGGACTGCCCAGTCTGCAAATGTGATCCGAAGAGAAATTGTGATGCTTCACATAATATCATGTTGTTATTGAAACTTTTGATGTACATTTCACACGAAATGTCCATTTGTTTTTTCTTTGTCTTGTTAGCTGAAATATTGCATAATGTCCATCGTCCATGGTATATGTTGTTGATTACTGCTGCCAATCAGGCTCTAACTATTTTGCATTTTTGAAAACTGATTTGATAACGGATGGATATGGCTGTATCTGGTATGGATATGGTATGGATACGGATATGGATTGGATTGGTTCATGCAGATATGGATTGGATTGGATTTGAAAATGTTAAGCCGGGTTATGCTCTGCTGCATTCCGTGTGATGTACTTCATAAGCTAACTAAAATGCAATAATTAACATGTATTTGTGGCAGCCCATTCCCCACTGTTATATCCCCTTGGCCAGGTCGGGTGACAGTACCCTGACCTGGAGAAATTCGTTTGTATCTTTACTGGAAGAACCACTTGATTTCCTTTTACCTTGATGCGAACCGAATCTCGATTGTAATATCAAATGTGATTAAATCGATGCGCGTGCGTTGTCGGCCTAATGTAGGATATCGCGACAGAAAACCAACAAAATAATACGTTTATAGAGAATACCTATCTCCAAAGATGTGCCCAAACGGAGAAAACGTATCAAAGCTCATCATCAAATAATTTTATAAAAACAATTTTTATTCCCAGCATGTCAAAGTCAGATTAGGTATCTTGAGGTCACGATGCTACAGGGTCAAATTTCGAAGAAAAAATAATCCAAGCCAATCGAAATATACTTCAGTTAAATGCCAACTCGAAAATGAACATTTTCTACTACTTAAAATATTTTCTTGGGAGATATTAGTCGTTAAGCATAGCTATACACCGCAATCTCATGAAAATACTGGAAGCTATAACTACGTGACGGTTGATCTGATGGAGCAAAACTATCACAACTCGAATCGGAGTATTATATAGCCCTGTAGACGTATGCATATCACATTCTGAGAGGTAGGGTGTTAATTTAGGTTATTACCGGTCGATCTGTCGTGAAACTAGCGCTATCAATCAGGGAAAAAATGCATTTCACCCGATAAAATCAGGCATTTGTATTTGCCTTTTGACTATGGCGCGGCAAGACGCCCACTCACGCTGGTCGACGGTACCGACTCGGTGTGTGTCTGAGCGGGACCACCAGAACGCCAAACTAACGATCCCGGAGCGAGGTCTAAAAGACGTCAGCTACCGCCGCCTATGAAGCCACGCGGCGTGTAACGTCAACAGCCGCGACTATATGACGTATGCCTGCGAGCAGTGCCCTGGCCCAGAATCGATCTGCCTCAAAGAACTCGACAGTCATGATCCAAATAACGAGTTCGATGGCGAAATTAAGCATAAACGCTGGGTAACTGCGAATAGCTGACCTTCGGCAGACCATTTTGAAAGTGAGAAGAGTTACTAAAAGTAATCAGCGGAAGTAAAACATACAGCTGACGAAACACCATCATGGGGCACAGGAACAGGGCAGGTACTTTGCACATATGAAGGGAAATGTGAAGGAAAATGAAGAAGTAATCCAAGGCGACTTCGCGGAAAAATGCTCATTCGTGATGCAACTTGTTGCCCAGTGTCTTCCATACTGCGCAGTGTACCGACGCCCATCGGGCGTCGCCACGGTGTGGGACTGGGTGATGCGTCCCCAAGCTTCCTGGAATATAGCGCTACACCCATGGAAAAATCGACCCAAAGATCGTCTCGTCCACCCCATCCAACATTCGTGGCAACGTCCACGCCCGGACGTTTCACTGGGACGCACCCCAGTGCACGATTCACCCGCTTGTCGTGGACTGGAGGAAGGGCGACATACAACACCACCAAGGTTTCATTGGGACGCACCCCAGTGCACGGTTCACCCGCTTGTCGTGGACTGGAGGGAGGGCGACAGACCCCACTACCAAGGTTAGTGCTTCATCTCGGATAGCACAAAACATAATCCGAAAATAGTGTACAAATTCATTCTCAAGGTGATTCCTGTGAATCAAAGTTGGTGTAAGGAGGCTGGTAAGTGTAAGGAGTTTGTGTAAGGAGGTAAGCCGCCCCGGTAGCTCAGTTGGTTAGAGCGCTGGCCTGCTCTGGTCTCCCCTGTCCTGGCACCGCAGGGTTCGAGTTGCTTCGCGCGCTCGCATTTAGCCCCCGGCTGGGAGGGTCAGTTGGCAGCTGGCCCGATAAGGCCGGAGACGAGTTACCGGGCGGCCGTGTCGGTGCATTGACGGCACGTTAAACTTTCGGTCAAAATTCTGCCGTTGAACTTGAATTAATGGATCGGGTGGTGGGGCCGGGGTTCACGCAACAAGCTCTGCTTAGCAATAGGACCCAATAGGTCCTAGCAATAGGACACTAAGACTCACGGACGGACAGTATCGGGAAGAGTCCAGGAGGGGAAAACGAGACGGACGAAGAGGCCAGCCGTAGAACATACGCACCAGCAAAATGTGAGTGCCGTCGGTCCGCCATGCTTTCTTCCTTCTTCCAAACCTTATCGGACCGCCTTATTTCTATGACAGATATTTCCCCCTCAACCTAATTCACTCTGCTGAAAGGAGCGACCAGTCTTATGAGGGGGGGGGGACAAATAGGATAAATTCGAGGTCATGTGTGGGGGAGATATGTGCGAAACGGCTGGCGTCGCACGCCTCGTAAAGAAGGGTAGGGTAGGTATGTGAGGGGTGGACAGGGAATGCGAGTACCCGTTACATTTACCAGTCCTGTTGGCGTACGGTGTATATACATGTAAATATATTACCCTTGAGGATATAAATGTTTGAGTGCACCAGCAGAGACACGGAGCAGTAACTCGGCATTTGACGGATAGAAGGGGTGAAAACGAATCTTTGCGAACAAAAAGAAAATGGAACATAGCTTGGGCTAACGATCAGGGATAATAGGCACAAATGTGTTCCTAACATCCGTCAGGTAGGACCCCCGGGCCAGAGCAGGTCGTGCAGAATGACCCTCGCTCAGTTCGAAAGCACGCACGTTGAGAACTGTGCGTGAAACATCCGACCCGTGGGACCATAGGGTAGAGCGGCCGTGAATGAATGGAAATCGCTCGGCCCTATAGCACGCATGTTGAGAACAATCCCTGCCTTCCCGTCCTCGTCCAATGCGCTCGGCCCTTACATTAACAGGAGTTAAAACAATAACATTATAGCCAATCCCCCGCCGTGGTGCAGACCAGTTCAAAATCCAAAACTCTGGGGGTGTCCTCCAGGTGTGCGTTCAGTGGCGTAGCTCTGTGATGACCTGAATGGCATTTAGGTCAAAATGCCGATGGCTGAGTTCCGACAGCAGTCAGTGACCCTCCGTCAATATTAAAAATCGATGACGTCAGGAATACGACCTTCCCAGACGGTAGCATAGTACATACCTCGGCGACCAGATGGACGGAGGGGAGGCCATTTACGTCTATACGTCTATAATATAACTGAATGGCGGTCCGTGCCACGGGGCTGAAGAACACGTGCCGCGGCGTTCCTCAGGGGTTCCCTGCTGCCATCATATGCATGCGAATATCATATCATAATAGTCATATCATATCATATGTAGGTATACGCAAAGTATAACATGGTCAGTTTGCGAGCCAGGGGTTTCTCTCTCTCTCTCCCTTGTGTTTCGTGCCTTCTCTCTCTCTCTCTCCCTCTCTCTCTCTCTCTCTCTCTCTCTCTCTCTCTCTCTCTCTCTCTCTCTCTCTCTCTCTCTCTCTCTCTCTCTCTCTCTCTCTCTCTCTCTCTCTCTCTCTCTCTCTCTCTCTCTCTCTCTCTCTCTCTCTCTCTCTCTCTCTCTCTATATAATATATATATATATATATATATATATATATATATATATATATATATATATATATATATATATATATATATATATATATATATATATATATATATATATATATATATATATATATATATATATATATATATATATATATATATATATATATATATATATATATATATATATATATATATATATATATATATATATATATATATATATATATATATATATATATATATATATATATATATATATATATATATATATATATATATATATATATATATATATATATATATATATATATATATATATATATATATATATATATATATATATATATATATATATATATATATATATATATATATATATATATATATATATATATATATATATATATATATATATATATATATATATATATATATATATATATATATATATATATATATATATATATATATATATATATATATATATATATATATATATATATATATATATATATATATATATATATATATATATATATATATATATATATATATCTCTCTCTCTCTTCTCTCTCTCTCTCTCTCTCTCTCTCTCTCTCTCTCTCTCTCTCTCTCTCTCTCTCTCTCTCTCTCTCTCTCTCTCTCTCTCTCTAAATTTAAAAGCGAGGCAGACGACCTGCGAGCCGTCCTCCTACGGATTGAACGTTCTCGAGTAATGGTAGTGAGAGCTTAAGCCAGTCTAAATTGTCTAGAATATTAATGTTGTTATATATGATCTGCGTTTGGAAAATGTCTAATTGCGAGAGGGAGCGATGAACGGACACTTCAGAGGCGTTAGCTCACCTGCTCTGGTTCTTTGACCGCAAAATCCCGCTGGCCTCTGTGACCCAGGGGCGCAGACGGGCTTCGAGCACAGTATGCATGTGGGAGGGGCCGTTAAGGGAGGCACCACATTGCGTTCGTCGAAAGTTCGGCGCCGGACAATAAGATATGTAGAGACCAAACACTGCCAGATAATTAGTCCGCCCCTGGACACTGCACGTGGACACGGATGGTGTTGTAGTTCGGGGGGACGCACGGACAGGTTCGGGGGGACGCACGGACAGGTAAGCCTCGGGGCTGAAAGGGTAGGTCCGGCTAGGCTATATAGACGGCCAGGGGACGTACTCAATGTTGTAGGGATCCGTGCCCACCCGTTAGATAGATAGGCCTAGTCGCACGTCTACGGCGAATAAGTCCCGGCGCGGCATTGACTATCTTAAGGTTAGTTATGTCGGTCAAAGACACCAGAACACTTATATGAGCCCTCGGAGCCAGTACGATGAGCCCCTGGTAGCATTAAGATATTATCCAGGCGACGAACGCTGCCAATAATGGCGAGGTCAGCTATGATTGGCAGTGAAAGGTTTAAATATTTTGTCAACATACCTTTAAAAAATAGAGCAATCGTCTGTCGATATATGTGTGTGTGTACCGCTCAGGGGAGAGAAGGAAGCCAAATTTTGGACCCAGCAATTCATTAATTTATAAGGAAAGAGTGAATTCAAGCAACACCAAGCCGACTGGGGTTGGGGGAAATAGGATGGTGGGGGCGGTGGAATCCAAACAAAACAACACACCACACACACAGGCACAAAAAGCAAAAGGAGATATTTAGCCCAGTTTAAGTCTGGAGTCAGCCCAGGTTCAGCCGTATTAAAGTCCAGATTCAGCTAAGTCAGTTAGGCTTAGTTAAGGTTTCTTTCACACAACCCGAAGCAACAACCGCTATAACGCCCACAAAACCTCAGCACCACCACACCGCCTCTCCCCCACACACCCCACACCCCACACCCCACACCCCACCGACGGCAGAGCCGCCACCACTACATGGTGTATCCGGCCTCCAAAAAGTACCCTACTTTAGTCGATGCGCAAGTAACCTCCAATAACCAACAAACTCGCTTCAGCGACTGCTGCACCACTCAGTGAAGGAATTGACATAATTGTGTAATCCTCTGCCACCACGAGCAGGTGTTTCGTGCTTCACGTACGTGGAACTTGCCTGCCACTTCGCACGGCGTGGGGACGGTATTGGTGGTGCGGAACAGCGAGCCACATATCGTGACAGCCTGAAGCGTCCCGTGACGCACCAGATCGTGACGGCTAGTGCGGTGGTTGAATTTCTGACTGAAAATAAATAATGCGCTGCAAGTCGAATAAAGGCACAATCGTACTTGCTGCTGTGAGGCCGGCACAGTTAAACATGGTCAGACCGCATTGTGTCACGCTTGACGGCATTCAATGCATGTTGCAAAAGACCACCAGATGTTCCGAAGTAAAGTTGCGTTGTTTTATGAAGCTAAGCCACGACACCATCAGCGACAATGCAACTTGCAACCTTTGCTAACCCTCGCCTGGCCGGCCGAAAATCAACCTTCGCCGGGTCTGGGGCCGGGTTGAAGGTTGTTATTGAAGGTCCCCCCACACACTAGCTTCCCGTCTACGTAAATTAGGATAAAATGCAGTACACCCTTAGAAAGACCTGGTCATTGAGAGTCAGAAGCATACTTTGCATTTGCATTGTGCCCCATTAGTAGGTACCCAGAGGTCATGTAAGGTAAATATATGTACCTCGAAGTAAATAAATGGACATGGTTAAAACAAAGCATAGCTTGCTTACTTTCGGCATTGTGTTTCGAGAAGTAACATGGATAAATATATTTATATTGGTTGTAGTAGAATGGGGTCAAGAGAGGGAAGGACAGATCGGATCACTATCAGGCTTGGAAGCCAGCTTCTGAACAATGTGCGATGTAACATGTAACATGTTCCGAACAATGTAATTAAATATTGCCTATAATATATATATATATATATATATATATATATATATATATATATATATATATATATATATATATATATATTTATATATATATATATATGTATATATATATATACATCTATATATATATATATATTTATATATATATATACAAACATATACGTGTGTAGGTGTGTGTGTGTGTGCGCGTTTATGTCTGTGTGTGTCCTGGGTCCGTTCAACATAATCATTGAAACACAATGTGTACATGTGTTTGAGATCCGGAAATCCTAAGTCAGGTCAGGTCACGCCGTATGGTCAGGTCAAGGAAGTTCAAGCTTCCATAACATGATCCAACCATGATCAATCATAACATGATCCAACTCAATCGGTTCCTTGTTCAAGTTCAAGCTTGAATGCGTACGGTACATCACCCTTAAAGTAAAAAACTGTTTCCAAAAATAACCGATGCGATACTCTCTCTTTGTAAACTGCCCAGCTTTTGATCTCGTGACCAGACCTGATATCACGCTGGGACAATATATACATTGATAAAACTATCACTTCAACCTTTGCCTAAGTGTGCACTGCTTGGAAAGTAGCTCCTTAGAAAGGTAAAATAAGATCAAGCAAGGTCAATCCACACGAGGTCAGGTCATCTCGTGTTATTTGTTGGCCATCTAATATCATGTCGCATGATTTAGGCGGCGCAAAAGCTGAATTCAGATATGACATGACGAGGAACAGCAACAATCTGTATGGTTTTGTGTCGAAGGTACATGCCATTTAACCTGGCCATATGTTATTGACCTTGGACATGCTTTAAATCAAAATGCCTAAAACATTACTTTTGTCATGTTCTGCATGAAATAATTACCACAACTTCAATTTTCCCACTTAACACAGCAAAATCAATGCTAAAATTATCCTAATCTCAGTTCAAAAACCTTGATCTAAATAAAGCTTTCTAGATAGCAGAGTTGTTCGTCTTGATGAAAGAACAGCATGATTTGAGTTTGGTGTTGGCATGTTGCACTACTCCGAACGGCGGCACTTTGCAAATTTTGGATCATTACTCGTTTTAAAATTTGCACGAGATGTACAAAACCGATGCACAAGGAGATACTGGAAGCTTCGTGTCCCTGCGTCAATCATTCTTACACGAAATTCGTAGATTCCGAAAAGCTCAGAATCGCACTTATCAAGAACGGGCGGCTATATCTGGTATTTATAGGAAAAACGATTTTTTCCCTTCGTACCTAAATCATGTCCGCTTTTATTTCCGCCGCCACCGTTATAAATTCCGATTGGCTAGGGGTCATGAGAGGTCACCATGTCACGAGGTCATGGGGTCACGAGGTCAAATGCAAGAAATATGGATATTATAATATGGCAAGTTTTTTTCCGAGTCCTTTGTCTTCTGAAAGATCTATCGTATGCAACACTTTCGGTTTATTATTGATGAGATATCCACCGTCAAAGCTACCCATGCTATTTGACCTAAAAGCACTGTCGGAGGCTATAACTCCGAAGCTGTTAGTCAGATTGGGCTGAAGCTAGTTCAGGCATCTTCAGAGGTCAAGACTACACCGGAAGGAAATTCTGGTCCAAATATACATTTTGAGGACCTGCAAAATTGGACCTAATTTGGATCTGTTGTGGAATGGAATGCCATGCTATCAAAGCCTGCCAAAACAAAAAGAAAGACTTGAAAGGAATTGTGGTTTCAATTCTTGTTCTGGGAGTGAACGATGATTTCCCAGGAGGTGTGAACTGCCTAGGTGATCTTAATTGTACAGACAAGAACAACGGTGGTGTTTGCTAATATGCAAAACAAGCATGCTTTGATAACCTGATCTTATGACTTTGATTTTCACTTCCACGGGTCCCAATCGGATTTGGTCGCATTTGGCCCTCGCTTCTGTTCCAATTTGTTTAGGTATTTGCAACCTCTGCTTAGCACTGTCTGGGCATTTTTAAAGCCACCATTTTATTAAAAGCTAAGAACCTTGGCGAATGTAGACGAAAAGAACCCACCGAATGGCTTAAGACGTACCCATATGGGACTGATATTTGAACCTGGATGATAATAATTCGGGTTCTAAATATCGTATTTGTTACATTGCAGAGGCAATTTCTCAATCCGGACGCACTTTGAGTGTGGATATAGAGTAGAGGATGGAGTACCGTGCCCCGAGGTGTCAGCCACTTAGGTGAAGCTAATATACGTGACGCGAGATCCACTGACACGTGCAGAGCCCACAGCTGGCCAGAATTACCTATCGCCAGGGTTCTTTGGTGGGAGTCAATGACATCTAGCCACAGAGGTGGCCCGTAAAACGAACTAAGAACACCGTAGTGCATGTGACGATTGTCAGGCCAAGTGAGGTTCAATGAAGTGAATGGATGAAAACGAAACGTTGGCGAATCACTTGCATTGTCTTTGCCTGTAACGTACGCTCGCTGATCAGCAGTAACCAGACCCCAGTCGTCGACCCCGGTCCCGCCTCAGAGAGAGCAGGTGCGGGGCGGCAGTGGCGCTGTCAAGGCTGCACTTAATTATTTCCTTGTAATCTGATACAGCTAAGATACAAAGGCACCAAGCTAAGGTGCGCGCTTCTACCGCAGCTGGACGGTGTTAGTCTGCAGGGTGGTATGGACAACACGTGGCAGCTGGACGGTGTTAGTCTGCAGGGTGGTATGGACAACACGTGGCAGCTGGACGGTGTTAGTATGCAGGGTGGTATGGACAACACGTGGCAGCTGGACGGTGTTAGTCAGCAGGGTGGTATGGACAACACGTGGCAGCTGGACGGTGTTAGTCTGCAGGGTGGTATGGACAACACGTGACAGCTGCACGGTGTTAGTCTGCAGGGTGGTATGGACAACACGTGGCAGCTGGACGGTGTTAGTCTGCAGGGTGGTATGGACAACACGTGGCAGCTGGACGGTGTTAGTCTGCAGGGTGGTATGGACAACACGTGGCAGCTGGACGGTGTTAGTCTGCAGGGTGGTATGGACAACACGTGGCAGCTGGACGGTGTTAGTCTGCAGGGTGGTATGGACAACACGTGACAGCTGCACGGTGTTAGTCTGCAGGGTGGTATGGACAACACGTGGCAGCTGGACGGTGTTAGTCTGCAGGGTGGTATGGACAACACGTGACAGCTGGACGGTGTTAGTCTGCAGGGTGGTATGGACGACACGTGGCAGCTGGACGGTGTTAGTCTGCAGGGTGGTATGGACAACACGTGGCAGCTGGACTGTGTTAGTCTGCAGGGTGGTATATACAACACGTGGCAGCTGGACAGTGTTAGTCGGCAGGGTGGTATGGACGACACGTGGCAGCTGGACGGTGTTAGTCTGCAGGGTGGTATGGACAACACGTGGCAGCTGGACGGTGTTAGTCTGCAGGGTGGTATGGACAACACGTGACAGCTGCACGGTGTTAGTCTGCAGGGTGGTATGGACAACACGTGGCAGCTGGACGGTGTTAGTCTGCAGGGTGGTATGGACAACACGTGGCAGCTGGACGGTGTTAGTCTGCAGGGTGGTATGGACAACACGTGGCAGCTGGACGGTGTTAGTCTGCAGGGTGGTATGGACAACACGTGACAGCTGCACGGTGTTAGTCTGCAGGGTGGTATGGACAACACGTGGCAGCTGGACGGTGTTAGTCTGCAGGGTGGTATGGACAACACGTGGCAGCTGGACGGTGTTAGTCTGCAGGGTGGTATGGACAACACGTGGCAGCTGGACGGTGTTAGTATGCAGGGTGGTATGGACAACACGTGGCAGCTGGACGGTGTTAGTCTGCAGGGTGGTATGGACAACACATGGCAGCTGGACGGTGTTAGTCTGCAGGGTGGTATGGACAACACGTGGCAGCTGAACAGTGTTAGTCTGCAGGGTGGTATGGACAACACGTGGCAGCTGGACGGTGTTAGTCTGCAGGGTGGTATAGACAACACGTGGCAGCTGGACAGTGTTAGTCTGCAGGGTGGTATGGACAACACGTGGCAGCTGGACGGTGTTAGTATGCAGGGTGGTATGGACAACACGTGGCAGCTGCACGGTGTTAGTCTGCAGGGTGGTATATACAACACGTGGCAGCTGGACAGTGTTAGTCGGCAGGGTGGTATGGACAACACGTGACAGCTGGACGGTGTAAGTCTGCAGGGTGTGGTATGGACAACACGTGGAAGCTGGACGCAACCACGTGCACTTATCCCGCCCAACTCACCGCACTATCGAAGATATGTGCCTTTCGCTCCGCATTTTCTCTCCCATCCCGTTTTCTCCAAATGAGCATAGCTTGCCGAAAATGCATTAATCCAAAAACCACAGAGAGTTTTTTTTTTTTTTAAATCAAACACACCAAAGTTCCTCTCCCCCTGCCCCATATCATATGGTGCTATGGAAAGCAAATTTCGTAACCGATTGGTGTAAATGATTATGGAGGCGAAACACCACACTTTTGACACCAGTTTGTGATCCAACATAACTATCAAATTATTTTAGCACAATTGTTCGTATATAGACTGCAATCTTGTTCCCATATTGTATTCGGCTGCTTTCCATTCTACTCGCTTGCATGCTGTTTTATATTTCCTGGAATTGCACACATCAAACTACATTCGAACTCGTGTGCAGCACGGGCGCGCCTGCCAGGCCCCCAATGGGGCAGGCCACCCACAACTTCTGACAGCACATCTAAGTTTGCGAAGCCAGCGACAATCTCACCATCAAAAGCCAATCTGGGGCCGGGCCGTCCCAGACTGACCGCCACGAGCCGGCCGGCTGCGCGGTACTCACATCACGTCCTCACTGTACGTCGGCACTCACATCACGTCCTCACAGTACGTCGGCACTCACAGAACGTCCTCACAGTACGTCTTCACGATACGTCCTCACGGTACGTCATCTCAGCACGTTCTCATGATACGTCCTCACAGTACGTTCTCACAATGCGTCCTCATTGTACGTACTCATGGTACGTGATCACAGTACGTCCTCACAGTACGTCCACACGGCACATCCTCACAGTACGTCCTCAGAGTACGTCCTCCCAGTACGTCCTCACAGTATGTACTCGCATAAGTCCTCACGGCATATCAGCATTCCCAGTACGTTCCTACAGTACCTGCCAATAGAACGTCATCATGGTACGTCCTCAGGGTACGTCCTCAGAGTACGTCCTCATAGTATGTCCTTATATGTACGTCCTCACAGTACGTCGACACACACAGTATGTTCTCACAGTACGCCTCATGGTACATCCTCACCGTACGTCAGCACTCACAATAGGCCCTTACAGTGCTTCCTCACCGTACGTCAGCACTCACAGGAGGCCCTTACAGTGCTTCCTCACCGTACGTCAGCACTCACAGTAGGCCCTTACAGTTCGTCCTCACCGTACGTCAGCACTCACAGTAGGCCCTTACAGTGCGTCCTCATCGTACGTCAGCACTCACAGTAGACCCTTACAGTGTGTCCTCACCGTACGTCAGCACTCACAGTAGGCCCTTGCAGTGCGTCCTCACCGTACGTTCCGACAGTACACTCACAATCATTTGAGAACTACGGGCAGATTCGAAGACCACTGGAAGGCTTCGTCCGAGCACCACAAGTTCTCAAATGAGAACCGTGAGAACTCGTGGCGTTCTCAATGAGAACTCGTGGCGTTCTCGGAGACTCGTGACGAGTGTAAAACGATAACTTTGTGAGAAGGGTGTCGAGGGGTGATGTCAGTGTACGTCTTTACAGCATATCCTTATGGTACGTCCTCACAGTAAGTCCTCACAACGCGTCGGCACTCAGAGTACGTCCTTACAGTGCGTCTTCACAGTACGTTCTCATGGGCGCTGTATAACCAATGCAGTTGATGCGCCCTAAAACCCTAATAACCAACCACAGTACGTCCTCACGGTTATTCGGCACTCACAGTAGGTTCTCAGGTCGTCCAGACACACGGTGCCCTGCGGCTTCCTGGCAGGCGGCGTTGACGGCGACTTGGCGATCACCGTACGTGGCGAGGCGATGGGTGAGGCCGGCGGCGGCACCAGCACCCTGGCCCTCTTCATCGGCGGAGACGCGGCCGCCAGCCGGACGGCCGCCGCCGCCGTGAACGGGTTGGCCGCCGCCGCCGCATAGTACCTGACGGCGGCACGGCCAGACGTGGGTAACCCAACATAATACCTGACGGCGGCACGACCAGACGTGGGTAACCCAACATAACACCTGACGGCGGCACGGCCAGACGTGGGTAACCCAACATAGTACCTGACGGCGGCACGGCCAGACGTGGGTAACCCAACATAATACCTGACGGCGGCATGGACAGACGTGGGTAACCCAACATAGTACCTGGTGACACCACAGCGAGACGTGGGTAACCCAACATAGCACCTGACGGCGGCACGGCCAGACGTGGGTAACCCGACATAGTACCTGACGGCGGCACGGCCAGACGTGGTAATCCAACATAGTACCTGACGGCGGCATGGCCAGACGTGGGTAACCCAACATAGTACCTGGTGACACCACAGCGAGACGTGGGTAACCCAACATAGCACCTGACGGCGGCACGGCCAGACGTGGGTAACCCAACATAGTACCTGACGGCGGCATGGCCAGACGTGGGTAACCCAACATAGTACCTGACGGCGGCATGGCCAGACGTGGGTAACCCAACATAGTACCTGGTGACACCACAGCGAGACGTGAGTAACCCAACATAGCACCTGACGGCGGCACGACCAGACGAGGATAACCCAACATAGTACTTGACGACGGCACAGCCAGACGTGGGTAACCCAGCATAGTACTGGACAGCACGGCCAGACGTGGGTAACCCAGCATAGTACCTGACGGCGGCACAGCCAGACGTGGGAAACCCAACATAGTACCTGACGACGGCACAGCAGACGTGGGTAACCCAGCATAGTACTTGACAGCACGGCCAGACGTGGGTAACCCAACATAGCACCTGACGGCGGCACGGACAGACGTGGGTAACGCAACATAGTACCTGACGGCGGCACGGCCAGACGAGGGTAACCCAACATAGTACTTGACGACGGCACAGCCAGACGTGGGTAACCCAGCATAGTACTTGACATCACGGCCATACGTGGGTAACCCAACATAGTGCCTGGTGTGGTGGTGGTGGCGGCAATGACACACCGCGTATAATGGAGATCCAGGTAGATCGCTGACATTTCGACCCTTGTTGGAGTGGTGTTGGCATTCTGATCGCACTGCAGTGATGGAGCACAACACTGCTGATGTGGTGAAGACCATCCGTGCAGATACTCATCACACTGCATTAGCTATTCATATACATATACATACATACATACATACATACATACATATGTATATATATATATATATATATATATATATATTTATATATATATATATATATATATATTTATATATATATATGTATATATGTATACATATATATGTATAGATATATATATATATATATATATATATATATATATATATATATATATATATATAGTATATGTATATATATATTAAAATCGAGAGAAAAAACGCCAAAAGAATGTTTTTCCTTTCCCTGTCAGCGTATAGCACTTTAACAATGCGACCATTACTATTTGTAATAGTAATTCCTTTCTACGTTTCATTTGTGACAGCACATGAGACGGAAATTGCGATGAATTCCAGAAATAGTGCTCGTATGTTTTGTTCTGCCCCCCCCCGAAGCTGGAGAGACAGGCTTGCGTCGCGGGAAGGTCACGCGCCCTGAACCCACTGATTAGCTAGAATATGGAAAACTGGGAAATGCCAATCATACGATCATAAACATGAAAACAGTCTGAATTGCCAGGCAGGATTGCACGTGGAATGGCCTCTACAAACAAGTTAATCATAGCTGAAATATAGCAAACACACCGGAGTGTACCCTGGATACTGAACAAACACATTGATGTTTACCATGGAGATTGAGCAAACACATCCGGGTGTACCCTGGAGATTGAGCAAACACACCCGGGTGCACCCTGGAGACTGAGTAAACACACCCGGGTGCACCCTGGAAACCATGCAAATACAGCCAGCCACCCTTCTCAGACTGAACAAATGCATCCAATGGGATGCCAACACTGGGCATTCCGGCAGACGACATGGGCCAGTCGTCGTTATGCTGCGGACTCCTAGGTATGTGGCAGCCCAGTGGCAGCCGTCAGCCCCAGTGGCAGCCGTCATCCAGAGTGGCAGCCGTCAGCCCCAGTGGCAGCCGTCATCCAGAGTGGCAGCCGTCAGCCCCAGTGGCAGCCGTCAGCCCCAGTGGCAGCCGTCATCCAGAGTGGCAGCCGTCAGCCCCAGTGGCAGCACCAGCCCCAATGGCAGCACCAGCCCCAGTGGCAGCCGTCAGCCCCAGTGGCAGCGCCAGCCCCAGTGGCAGCGTTAGCCCCAGTGGCAGCCGTCAGCCCCAGTGGCAGCGCCAGCCCCAGTGGCAGCCGTCAGCCCCAGTGGCAGCCGTCAGCCCCAGTGGCAGCGCCAGCCCCAGTGGCAGCGTTAGCCCCAGTGGCAGCCGTCAGCCCCAGTGGCAGCCGCCAGCCCCAGTGGCAGCCGTCAGCCCCAGTGGCAGCCGTCAGCCCCAGTGGCAGCCGTCAGCCCCAGTGGCAGCGTCAGCCCCAGTGGCAGCGCCAGCCCCAGTGGCAGCGCCAGCCCCAGTGACAGCCGTCAGCCCTAGCGACAGAGCCGTCCCCAGTGGCAGCGCCAGCCCCAGTGGCAGCCGTCAGCCCCAGTGGCAGCCGTCAGCCCCAGTGGCAGCCGTCAGCCCCAGTGGCAGCCGTCAGCCCCAGTGGCAGCCGTCAGCCCCAGTGACAGCCGTCAGCCCTAGCGACAGAGCCGTCCCCAGTGGCAGCGCCAGCCCCAGTGGCAGCGCCAGCCCCAGTGGCAGCCGTCAGCCCCAGTGGCAGCGCCAGCCCCAGTGGCAGCGTTAGCCCCAGTGGCAGCCGTCAGCCCCAGTGGCAGCGCCAGCCCCAGTGGCAGCCGTCAGCCCCAGTGGCAGCCGTCAGCCCCAGTGGCAGCGCCAGCCCCAGTGGCAGCGTTAGCCCTAGTGGCAGCCGTCAGCCCCAGTGGCAGCCGCCAGCCCCAGTGGCAGCCGTCAGCCCCAGTGGCAGCCGTCAGCCCCAGTGGCAGCCGTCAGCCCCAGTGGCAGCGTCAGCCCCAGTGGCAGCGCCAGCCCCAGTGGCAGCGCCAGCCCCAGTGACAGCCGTCAGCCCTAGCGACAGAGCCGTCCCCAGTGGCAGCGCCAGCCCCAGTGGCAGCCGTCAGCCCCAGTGGCAGCCGTCAGCCCCAGTGGCAGCCGTCAGCCCCAGTGGCAGCCGTCAGCCCCAGTGGCAGCCGTCAGCCCCAGTGACAGCCGTCAGCCCTAGCGACAGAGCCGTCCCCAGTGGCAGCGCCAGCCCCAGTGGCAGCGCCAGCCCCAGTGGCAGCCGTCAGCCCCAGTGGCAGCGCCAGCCCCAGTGGCAGCGCCAGCCCTAGCGACAGAGCCGTCTCCAGTGGCAGCCATCAGCCGCAGTGGCAACACCAGTCAGAGATTAAACCTGGGGCCGGTGGCTCGGCCGGTCCAGGAACAGCTCACCTGCCAGCTCGCCGACAGAAACAACCGCTATAAATACTGACCACGTGCGCCGTTAAAATCCGCGCCGGCAAGAATACCACCAGCGGAGGACGGCCAACACGTGCTGACTGACGCTAGCTGACGCGGCTGTTGACTCTGGTGGTCCTCTGCCTGTCGCCGGGCATACATATAGCCAGATGTTGTTAATAGCGACGCCACCACTTGTCACGCCGATGGAAGCGTACCGTTAGTTAGCACGGTGGCGGTAGGTTTCGAGGGCGCGGTGTCGTGTGCCCAATGTGGCTGGCTCGCCGTTCAAAGTATAAGTGGAGTTGAGGCGCAGCTTGACGCGTGATGTGGTGAGCAGTGTTCCGACATTGCAGGTATTGCCGAAGATCATGGGATCCCTGGATCTAACCCAAATATTGGGAAATTTTGGTAATTTTGGTAGAATACCTTTGTATTGTTCTTGAAGATAAAACGAAGCTAAAACACGCCTTGAACCTCAGAAAGCGACACAGAAGAGTTCTGCCACTACTAGTTTGTTCGAGCCTCAATTTGTTTGAACTTCGACATCAGAGTTTTCCTTCAGCTGGCTGTTTGTTTCTATCTTTATTTTCAAATGGTCTGTCAGTTTCAGAGGTAGCTCGGGGTAGTAAATACACCCCATCCCCTCCGGTCGAAAGTAGCTGAAGATCATAGTCCGTGCTGAGGACATTGATTTTCTCCTTTTGTAAGCTCCGGCTCAATTTTGGATTGAAAGCATTCGCTCTGCCACCACTTAACTAAGCGTGTAATTGTACGTCTCAAGATGCACCCCGACAAAAGATAACCTGATGCTACAGCATGGTTTTATTGTCCCCGACACGCTCCTTTGCCTTTTCTGGTTTTGGTTCTCAGCGAATTTTGTGTCAGACAAATCAAGTCATTTCTTTGCCAACCGACGAAGTTCGGCGTATCATTTTCATATGGCTGCAGTTATCGTGAGAACTATTGGAAACCTATCGTCAGACTAAAGCGAGGAGTAGAGACTCCATTTTGGTGCAAAATATCTATGAGATGCCACAGACATAATGCTACATTTGCTTTGAGTAAGAGGAGTCAACTGGTCACTGTCAGAGCCTCCAGCCATGCGACTAACGAAATGAACCCTCGTAGATCAACAGCAACTCCTACCCTCGCAGAGCGACAGCAATTCATACTCTCGCAGAGCGACAGCAACTCATACCCCGCAGAGCGACAGCAATTCTTACCCCTCGCAGAGCGGCAGGAATTCTTGCTCCTCGGGGAGCGCTGTCGACCCACTGTCGTTAGCTTTGACTAGACAGACCCACTGTCGTTAGCTTGGGCCAGACAGACCCACTGTCGTTAGCTTGGGCCAGACAGACCCACTGTCGTTAGCTTGGGCCAGACAGACCCACTGTCGTTAGCTTTGGCTAGACAGACCCACTGTCGTTAGCTTGGGCCAGACAGACCCACTGTCGTTAGCTTGGGCTAGACAGACCCACTGTCGTTAGCTTGGGCCAGACAGACCCACTGTCGTTAGCTTGGGCCAGACAGACTCACTGTCGTTAGCTTGGGCTAGACAGACCCACTGTCGTTAGCTTGGGCCAGACAGACCCCCTGTCGTTAGCTTGGGCTAGACAGACCCACTGTCGTTGGCTTGGGCCAGACAAACCCACTGTCGTTGGCTTGGGCCAGACAAACCCACTGTCGTTAGCTTAAGTCATAAAGTCATAAAGTCATAAAGTCATAAAGTGTTCAGGCTTAATAAGAGCCACAGGGGCCCATCTGGGCTAAGCCTATCTAGAAGAGATACTAGAAAGGTACATGCTCTCACCCCAATCATTCCCTTATCTCAAGTTCCTAGGGAGCTATACATCCCAGCCTATCTAGCACCATTCAGGTCAGACAGACAGCTTGGGCCAGACAGACCCACTGCCATTGGCTTGAGATATACAGACCCGCAGTCGTTGGCTTGGGCTAGACAGATAAATGCGGTGAAAGGCATGACGTAGCACCAAGATAACTCAAAGTCGGGGTGCATTCAGTCGCCATGTCACCACCATGACGTTCAGATCCTGGCCCGTGAAGCAAATGTGATTTCGTACTTCAGTATCGATGATATGCAAACTAAAGACTTAGTTGGTCCAGTGCAATAATGATTGCCAAGGTGAAGGTCATCGATCAGATGATGTCATTTACAAGGGAGCATGTAATGAGCTAAGGAGTTAACAATTTTCGGAACAAAATGCGCTGAAGAAAAGGCCATCGTTGTCACCAGGTCAACGGCAATTGCCTTCCTTTTTTGTAAAAGTTGAGGAAATATCCAATTTGCCCACACTTTTTGAATACACTAAAAACGACCAGTAAAACGTGAAGCAACACAAATACCACGGCGCCGACCACATTGGTAGCACAATCTGTGTCAAAAATTATCCTTGTAGAACCTGATCTGATCATTTTTACTTCGTAGTACGTCGCAATTTAGCTACCAATTCATTCGTGATATGCATGGTCCGGGAGTACTCAGGGTACTCCGGGAGTACTCCATGACCTGCCCAACACTGACCTGACAATTGGCACACTATTAGAAAACCTCATCACCTGATATGTACCTTCACAATTTTAAAATAAGTCACTTACATGCAAAACGATGCATACAAAAGCGTTGCACCGTCATTTGTTATCAGTGACCTACCTACCAGCTCAGTTCCCTAACATGTTGTCAACTTTCTTGTTCGGTTTGTCATTGCTCAAGACACTCGTCTTTAATGTTTCATTCCATCTTGTATAGACGGCTCGTGCTAAATGTTGTCCAGTGAAGTCAATGTGATTCCTCCCCTTGTATCATTATGGGATGGCTCCTAAATCGTTCAGGACATCGCTTGGAAAATTGTGCGCGCCCTCTTATAATTGATGACTGTATCTCTTCTCAGATATGTATTTTCAGCGTAAGAAGGTCACGCAGCTTGAGAGGGTCAAACTCAGGGAACGTCCTCGTCTCAATGCAAATTTTCTTAATGTACATCGGTACAGAAATTTAAAAAATGTACATATTCAAAAATAAACATACAATGTAAGATGTACATATTTACACCATTTTTTTATATCTAGCTCCAAGCAAAAGTTGGTGGAGGTCAAACTGACCCCCTCTCTGCATAGCGGGGTATGATATTCTGTGGGACTGCGAGGGTTAAGAAGGTGCAGCAATACTGGCCCTCGTGGTAATAAAACATAGAGGAGACGCCCTTTTGGGTAGTATGTTGAAATCCGAACTTCCTTGGGGGCGGGTGGAGGGCTCCAATTTCCAATGGAGATTGGGACGCCATAGGTGAGTTCACATCTCTTTGGAAGCTCGAGGCCTTTGATATCATATCCTCTCCCACGCATCGAGTCCCCATAATGCTGAATTTAACATTAATCCAGTGCGTCAATATTACTTCGAATGGCATCCAAGTGCAGGAAAGTCCACCTTCACGCCTGTGAGTGCCACTGTACCAATGTGTGCAGCATCATCACAGTTGTCATCCTACATACTTTGAATAGTGCATTGAGTCTCACCTTCCACTGAATACCTCCCATATTTCGCCCTGAATCCTATGGAATTCCTCGCTTTCTAAGCCTTCCCCGTACCTGAGATCGCCACAATTAACTGGTCTTTTTCCCTCCCTCAAATGATGTATCTGGTGAGTGGTCGATGGGCCTGATCATCCATTGTGGTGGTACTGGGATATTATCTACCCTGGTGTAAATCTGGAGAAAAAAACTTCGGTAGAGCGAGCAGAAGTGTGCCCAGGACTTCCGTAACCGGTGGATCGGCAGATACCTTCCAACCCGAACCCCAGCGTCCCCTTCCACCATTCACACGATATAAAAATGGCAGTGCTACTTGGATACATATCGCTTTGTTTTTAAACTGGTCAAAAAATGGTGCAGCAATTTACTATTTGTGGTGTAGCAATTTCTCGGTGTAAAATGTCTACCACGTCCGTTCAAAACCATGTGGTATGCCACACCAATATATAATTATAAATACACCGACACTGACACACACACACACACACAATATATATATATATATATATATATATATATATATATATATATATATATATATATATTTATAAGACCCAATAGTCTTTTTAAACCGTACGTACAAGCCAAGCACTGCATTGCCTCTGTTGATGAGTTTATCGATATTTTAAGGGCTAAATCCCCACATGGACAGCTCGCAACCATTGACGTGAACAATCTTTTCACCAACGTGCCAATGGAGACAACCATCAAGATCATTATCGAGCAAGTGTATACCAACCCAAATCTGACACTACCCCCCCGCCCAACGTTCTTGAGACACTGCTCCGTGCGTGCACCATGGAGTCTCCCTTCCGTGGGCCATGTGGACAACTGTATCGGCAAAAGGAAGGCGTGGCTATGGGCTCCCCATTAGGTCCCCTTTTATCGAGCTTTTATGTGTGCCACCTGGAAAAAAATGTTTTGTGTGACTCGTCTGTCGCGCCTCATATCTACTGCAGGTAAGTTGATGATGTTCTTGTTGATGTGAGGGACAGTGAACACCTTAGTGAACTCATCTCAAAACTAGAGAAAAACTGAGTGCTAAATTTCACATCTGAAACACCAATGGATCTGAAGATTCAATTTTTAGATGTACTTGTAAGCCCCACTGAACAAAAATGTTGTACCTCGGTATACCAGAAACCGTCCAACATTGGCTTAGTTATGAACGCAAAAAGTGAGTGTCCCGAAAGATAGTGTCCTGCGTGCCTTTGTAAAGAGTACAATTCGTAATGGTTCTTCCTACCGACTTCTTCATGCATAATTTGACATGTTAAAACATATTTTAGTAAACAATGGTTACACAAATACACAGGTTGATGACGAAATCAAGAAACACATGAATAGGAACACCATCCAGACATATGCAGACAGAACAAACACCATTCACCCCTACTATCAAAATTATATGAACTCTGCTTATAAGGTGGCGAGAGTCATACAGAACAATATAACCAAACAACATCACATGCACCAACAACAAAGATGACCTAAAACTCATCATCTACTATACAAACATTGAAAAGCTGTAATCTTGTGATGAAAAATAATCTTCAGGCCAACAGAAAAACTAAAACGTACCAATATAGTTGACAAATTATCATGCCCATACGAAGATTGTAGGCTTTGTGCAGTAAGTTACATTGGTGCCACCACAACCTCCCTTTCTAGAAGACTCAGAATGCACCTCAGAGATGGAGCACCAAAAGAAACATGACAAACTGCCACCAAACATCGCTAACACGAGAACACCTTACCAACAACACCACCATAATCACGTTTTGACCGGACCGAACCCGTCTCATGGTGTTCGAGTCCTTGTACATACGTGAACACACACCAGAAATATACAAGTCAGCACACACGTCACGTTGTCTCTCTGGGATAATGCATTATAAAAAGGGTGAAGTGGGGGGGGGCGGAATGGCAAAAACGTTTGGATGTAAATGCGATCCAGTGCATCATGGTTGTTGTAAATAGTTCAGATGAGAATATGCTTGTTTATGTGAGTGGCCCTTCATGAATTGACAAAATGTGAGATGATGTTGCGAGAATAGCTCGTGTGAAACCTGTGCTCAATTCATTTTTTTAAAGTATAATTGTGTGGGTTTATTTCCATTGTGCAGACCAGCGATTTTGAAAATGTATTAATGTTTGAATCCGAAACGTCATTAAACGAATATAACTATACATGTCACTTGGTGACATAATTTACCAGCTATCTAACGAAACGAAGAAAGCAATACGATCAATCGAATACCTAGACAGAAAACTTGCTGAAGGTAAATGCGCTCTTCTCTTCAACAGTCAATGGTTAAAAGAATATATCCTGCCAAAATATACCGATATATATATATATATATAGATATACATATGTATATATATATATGTATATGTATACATACATATACATATATATATATAATATATATATATATATATATATATATATATATATATATATATATATATATATATATATAGCGGTGTGTTGGTGTTGTGTTTTTGCTATGGCTGGTGCTCTACCCGCTATATGAAAATATGCAATTTATTGCAGGTTCACCTAAGCGTCAAATCTCACGTCATTTACCGCTGAAAAGCATTTCTTTCAAAAGTAAGAACTACTTGATTTGAGTTGGCACCAGTCGTTAGTGGTGGTGTTCTACGCTGACTTAATTAGGTCTGCATTTTATATCGTACGTGGTCGGAACTCCCATGGTCATTTAGCTGCCATACACTCATACCACGGATAATAGTACACGGATAAGAAACTCCCCGGAATCGGCGACCAAGGACGGGCTATTGCCACCTAGCGGTGGGAGGCCGAAGCTAATCCTGGCTAGGATATTGTTTGATTCCAGCGGCACATTCCCCCGTTAAAGAGTAACGCGTCATTTAGTTTCAGTCAATTTCCGCTTTTAGTAGAAGCTAGGGAACCGTGATCCTGCTGCATGAAGCCATGTGGCGGTAAGGAATTAATTAAAAACATCTATGCCTCCATTTCTTTGTTTCAGGGGACATTTAAACGCATGGCGTGGTGTACTACGTTTATGGCGCGTTGTGTGTTTTCGGAAGTAACTTATGCGTTTTGGATCAAGTGAAGCATGTAATTCTCCATTGCATTGCCCAGTCATTTACTCTAAATCACGAGAAAATCTGAATCAGTGGTATTTAGTCTGCTTGAGCTTTTGTTTGGCTTCAAGCATTGGTCAAAGGGGGCGCCGTAAATGTATCCATTTTCACCTTCATATGCAGCTCTGAAACTAAGGGTTTTGGCTGGAGGATGTCCGATTTGAGGCTGAGGAGCAGTCTGAAGGAGGAATTGTCGGACACAAAATATTGCAATATTTACCTAGGATACATGGCTCAATATTTTGAAAGGTTACCAAGGTTTTGGGTTGGTGATATGTGCCATGTATTCAAAAGTCATGCAGGTTTGTCATAATGATTTAGAAAGAAAAGGCAATTATGGGTACAAATGTTAAATGCAGCTTAGCAGGATACCACATGTTCTGTGGAACAGGATATCACATGTACTGTGTGCTATCCTTGCACACAATACATGTTTCTTTCTGTCTGTGCTGATTTGGTTTGAAAGTAATTATTTATTTGTATTTTTGCCACGTAACATACAACCTTCCATCACCTGTTTTAGGCACGTGCTCATGATACATTTATCTGCTTATTTTTTTTTTTGTATGCTATCTGGTCCATCATATCATAGCACCATCATAGTCCATCATATCAACCTGTGCAAATTTTACTTCGATCAGGTCAACGGTTCAGGAGTTATAGCCTGGGGCATTTCTGGAAGGTCACTCTGTATGGTTATGTTTGGTGGCCGATAACTATGTTAAATATCATTAAAAATATAAATACCCAGACATTTTTGAATTCGCAAAGGTCAAAAGAATCCAATTCCCACAATATTTTTATATGTGATAAATGATTACAAAGTTATCCCATGACCTCAGGTCATGTGAACCCCGGTGACGTCGATGCCCGTTACTTTTTTTTAATCATAGGATGGAAGAACCATACTTTTTGCTTCACATATCGCAAAAAAGGAGCGTTTTTGTTACAAATGCTCGCTTGGAGAGTGCAAACTTTGCCATATTTCAAGCTTTTCGTATATTGAGCTTCTAACTCGGCGGGGCCGGACTGTCGGAGGAGCCCAAGCCGAGAAAGGACCCCTGACCTGATGGGCAGGGTCCAAGCGGTTGAAAAGGGCCATCCGGCTTGTCGGAAAAGGCACTGGGTCGTCAAAGATGGCCCATGAAATGACGGAGGGGGTCCTAGTTGCCGAAGAGGACCTTTGGCTGTCAGAAAATGCCCTTTGGCCGACGGATGGAGCCCAAGACGGGTTATGGTCGTCGGCTACGAAAGCCAACGACCATAACCCTCGCACGGCCGATGCTCCGCGCCAACTTCACCCGGCCGGGGAGGGAGGTAGGTTACCTACCCCCTCCCCATATACATAACGGCATCAGATAGATTGGGTGATTCTAAGAAGGAATTGATTTAGACCTCTTTTCGATCCGAGGTCAACGTAGAGGTCACATCAGGTCAAACAAAAAACAAATTTGGAGCGCAGGCACTAAGAATTCCAGAATTATAGTACACAATTATTATTCCACTGCACGGCCAAAAATGATTTGTAGATCAATTTACTCCTTGACCTGTGATGACCTGAGGTGACAGTTCAAAATTTGATAAACCAGAGGAAAATGAATCTAGTTTACCATATTATCACACATGCTATCGGTACTGTATAGGTCACTGACCTAGGATGACCTGCACCTGACATTCGCCACACCAAAGATTTATCCAACGCATGGTACTAACCATTTTATAGCTATTGCGATAAATTTGTCATGTGATTTCAAAGGTCAAAGTCAGTTTTCAGGTGAAGTCGGTTGGTTACCTATGATGACCTTGTTAGGGTCATGATGGCCAGGTATGCTTCAAAGTGTGCAAAGGTTATTGAATAACTGGTACTCACGATATGCAATCTGTTCATCGATCGTGTACCTATACTGTCACAATATATGAGGTTTTCCGCAATTTGGTCAGATAAGCTGCCATTAAAAGCGTTGTAGATCACCGACCTTACACGACCTTGACCTGATAATTTTGGAGCATGTGTCAAATTGATGTAGCATAAGGTACTGTACATTTCAGAGCTCTAGTGCGAACCGTTTCTTGGCTATGTATGGTACGAAACATCATGGGGGATAGGTATCTACCCACCCACCCGGCCGTGCGAGGGTTAACATGGGAGACATGGCAGCTGCAAAGGGTCATGCAGGGGCCCCTGACAGTGCCTCAGAGGGCTCCAATGGCTGTTCCGGGGCCCTCGGCCCGATTAATGTTAATCATGTGCTCCTATGCCTGCTCAGGGCTCCCTCGTTTGTCAAAGAAGATACCTCAGGGGGAAATGTGACTGCCAGGGCCAATCAGCCAATCGGTCTTTGGCCAATCAGCAGCCATTTGGGGGCGGGGGGGGGGGGGCATCGGAATGGAATTGGTCTGCCCCAGACGATACCCAGGCATTACGGTTGGAGGGGGAGGGGGACAGGTGCTCTCCCTTGTTTTCTGCCGGCTCTCCTGACACTCCGTTTCCCTCAGTTAGTCGGCACAGGTTAGTTGGTCACGAGCTTCATGGTTCTATACGGCGGCCCAAGGGATGGCGGCTACTGGAGAATGCGTCGCCGGCTGGCGCCGAAGGCGCAGTTTTTCTCAAACGATGCGTGGTAGAAGGCCGATACAGCTATACTTCCCCATCCCGTCAAGCTTTTTTCGATGGCGTGTCCTTCGCATCTCCTAGCCAGGATTAGTTCTTCGATCGTCCGATAGATGTCGCTAGTATCGGTCGGTGGTCGCAAACATCAAAGTGCCTCCCGAGAGTGTCCGATCCGTTTACTATTATCCGTGTTCATACTGAATCGACTTGTAAACAGGTGTACAAATGTCACGATTACCCAATATAAAATAATCTGTACCAGATGCAACAGTCATTTTTAGCTCCAGACGAAGATATTCATCCCCTCTTATGAGGCTGCAGACATGCATCATATTCCACGCCGAGCAAAAATCACGACTTGCTCTTTTTCCAATTAAAACTGTCTTGTTCGGAGCCACACGCACCCACAGCAGCTGAGGTAGACCATTCTAATGATTACAAATATATGCCATAAAATATTCGTGACGTTTCATTTCCCAAAAACGCTTCAATTCCGGATGACAACGTGAGTCCAAGAGTTCGAGATGCTTCCACTTGAGCAATCTTGAAAGATTATCAGTGACCTATGAGTCAACAATATAATTTTCTTTCAATAGAAAATACTCAGATTTTGATTGCCTTTTGCATCGAGAGAATTGGTTCATTGGTCGCACAGATACGAGGGACGAAAAAGGTTACCCCATGTTGATCAATGTGACAAATTATACATCCGTTCACGTTAACAACATCATTAATCCTCAAGTGATTTGGATCGACACATGTGCGCTGCAAGCCATTTCGGCACTACGAAACCATGAAGACAATCACCGGTTATGGTACGATACTACGTGTAGGGCAGACCAGACATTTTCTGACAACCCCACCCCCAGTCCCGATGAACAAAATATTTCATGACGGTGGCACTCTTAGCGATTGAGAGGGCGCTAGTGTCCAAGGTTCACCAAAATTATGGATGCCCCCTTAGTGAAATCCTGGATCTGCCACTGTCTAAGAGCTGACGATAGTCCGAGAGTCCCTGAAGGCCAGCGATGGCTGCGATGAATACAGAGTGTCAGTCTCAGAGCTAGAAGGTTCTTAATAGTCAGAAAGGCTGTCGAGGACTGGGCAGGGCCCCTAAGGGTTCAAGAGGACCCCTGAGAACTAGAGAGGACTGGACTTGGATTCCCCTGAGGTTTGAAATGGGTACCTGAAGGATGGGGGCCCTGAGAGTTAACACGCGCACTGGAGGGGTGGGGGCGAAATTCGCCCACCCCTCCGATTTTTCGTACATAACTCCACATCTTACCAGTCGATATACGCGATTTTCGGCGTACTTGCTTAGAAATGACCAACACGTCGCTTAAAGGAAGAAAAATTGAAATCGGCCGAACATTTTTCGAGTTTGGGGCCGTTAAAGTAAAAAAAAATGTAGCGCCAGATCACAAAAATCGGCGCTCATGCGCTTCTCGTATATTGGCAAAAGGGAAGTGTTCTTGGCAACACAAGCGACTTGTTTGATGTATATTGACATGCTATAAAGTTTCAAGGTCATGTCAGGTCACTGAGGTCAAGTCAGGTCAAGTTCATGACAGGTTAATGGAACCAAACTTGGTCAACTGGAATGTTGTCATAAATGCACTACTGTTTGTCATTTGTACTGTTTGTCATTGCATTTCCATACTTTATTCATGTACTTCACTCCTTTCTTCGGGAAGCCGATTGCGCCGAACTGCCCGACGGAGCAGTCGGGCGGGCGGCCCATTTTTGGTTACTGGAACAGGTAACTGACCTGATAAAGTGCTGCTATATAGGTGACCTGAGGTCAAATGTCGGGTCTAGCATCTGTATTGCATCATTAGTAATGTCCAACACGTCATTGATGTCCATTTTGGAGCATTTAAACACAATCACAGCGATCCATAACAATGACAAGCCAAGCCACGCAAAACAATACAATGTTGACAAATGTGACCTCATTTGACCTTGAAGATATTAACCTAAGACCATGAAATTTCCACAAAATAGAGTTCAATACCGTACCCATCCACCCTGCGAATTTCGTTCCTCCAGCTTTAATAGGAGCCGAGATCTTAGGGGGGACGGAATCCGCCACCCCCCTCCCCTCCAGTGCGCGTAATTTTCAGAGGCCCTCCAGGGCGCGTGTTAAGAGCTAAGATCTTAGAAAGGACCTGGGTTGTAAGTCTCGCATTAGCCACACCAGCGCGGTGTGCTATATTTTTAGCATAAGTAACCACACGTTCCTCTTCAATTCGAGTGATTGTGGATTCCTAAAAACAATATTTCCTACTGCGTTCCTGCGTTCCATTTCCTACTTCTCCTCTTTCTCTCTCTCTTTCTCTCTCTCTCTCTCTCTCTCTCTCTCTCTCTCTCTCTCTCTCTCTCTCTCTCTCTCTCTCTCTCTCCCTTTTTCTCTCTCTCTCTCTCTCTCTCTCTCTCTCTCTGTTTCTCTTTCTGCCCAAATCATCTGTTGAACTGTTGCCTTTTAGCCACCACCATACATCGTTCCATCATCGGTCGTGTATATATTAATTGTACCCTGGGAGTGTTTTGTCGTGGTGGTCACGTGATGTGTAGATAACTCAAATGTGAACGTGATGTCGTTTTTTAACCTTACCGAAATACAATGAACTGATGACGATCCCGAAACGGGATTGAAACCGGTTTTCATCAAAAACCCATTTTTGATTACGCGCTTCAACTAACCGTGATCGCAATTGATATATACGCCGTAGTCACAAACGTTACTGCGAATATTTCCTACCTAACTGTTCCAGACATTCGCCCTTCATTGGCAGGGATGCCTGTGGATCCGGCACCAGGACTAGACAGCTCAGTAAGTGGTGACGGTGGACACTTGTGTAGCCGCCGTTCTCAATTGATGTGTATAGCAAAATGATAACTTGTGAAGACAAACAGTAGATGAAGACATAGAGGCATAGCAGTGCACTGGGGCCTACCGTTGTTCTGAGCCCGCTGTGTGCAAAGTGCAAGTTGAAAGGGGTCATTTTGAAAATAAGGCGCCCGAAATCCGAGTAGGTCCGTAAAAGTAGGTGCCTAAGTAGGGAGAGGCCCTCCTCAGATGACCCCCCCCTGGATGAAATCATGACTATGTCATTGCTATTAGCAATGTCACATCATCACAGGTACACATGGTGCCAGTATGATAGGCTCTCCGAGATGAACTATATCATCCTTTGCGTTGATCTTGTTCGATTTTAGTGACTTACATTGATTCTCATGAACACTCATCGGCTGATTATGGCCCCGTAGTCTAAAGAAGTGACCACTCAATTCCCTACCCGAAGACAACAAATATGTTTTCAGAAACGCTTCGGTTCCAGGTCTTTATCTGGAACTGGTCATAGGCCATGTGTTCGAGACGCATGGAATTGAAAAGTTATCAGAGTTTTTTCCTCTAAATAACGTTTAGGAAGAACTAGGAGTTAATATGGGACAGATATCAGTGCCCTGTGTCCGTGATATCGGCTGGAGAGATTCAATTGTAACTTTATGGGGCTGCATACCCGAACTTCAATCCACTAATTCCGTCCTGGGCATACATAAGGACTAGCCAAATAGCGAGGCGGCGACTGGTTACATTTATACAGTAACTTCTGGTTGATGGTGGACCGAGAAGAAGCTTGGTACCGGGATTTTAGTCTTATATGTACTTGGCTTTTCAGCAATAGCAAGATGACGGAAGAAGAGTTGGAAAGTTCGCGAGCAAACCGTGGGCTGAGCATGTACGACCCACACACTCGTGGGCTGATCATGTACGACTCACACACTCGTGGGCTGATCAAGTACCACCCACACACTCGTGGAAAATGCCCATGGGTACATGGGCACAGGGGGTGATGACATACACATCGCGGTATCTCGTAATCGTACTGAATGGATGTCCCTACTCGCGATAATCTGATGCAATGCAGGTAACACCCAGCAAGTAGAAGGGCTGACAGACAAACCGCCCACCAGACCGGACGAGAGCACGCCCCCGTCTCGCCGCGGTGCCGGCGGCCGACTCGATACGTACGCGGACAAGTCCGGGTAGAAGGACATCTCGTCACGGGCGACAGCGTGGCGCGCGCCACTCGACCCGACTGCCGCAGATCAGACGTCGACACTGACGAGGGCGGCCTATTTTCGACGGCACCGGCGCGCCGCCGCCCGACCGACGATACGGCCGCCGCCGCCGCCGCCGCGTACAGCTGATTCACACGGACGGAGCCGGCGGCGACCGGCGCGCCGCCCGGCGGCAGCAGCACGAAACAATTCCCTCCTGAACATCGTTTGATGTCCGAACACTGCTGGGCGCGGCGTCTCGCAGACGCACGTTGGTCGCCATGGATACCAGCGAGGCGGTGAGGTGGGACCGGGTCGTGGGGTCGGTTTAGTTGGGGGCCGCATCGACCTGCCGCCGCCGCCACTCGGTCACCGTGGCCGTGACGGCAGCGACCACTGTTTGGCCGATGCCACCTCGCCGCAATCGATGGCGCCGACTGCAGGTCAACTATGCAGCCGCTGCAGTCGGTCAGGTCACGTGGCGTCATGCCTCGTGCGTCCCTCGGTATCGTGGATGCATCAGTGTCTTGTCCGAAACACGGCGAGGGGATCATGACTGGAGTGTTGAATTTAAACATCAAAGACAGGTTTCGATAAAGTAAAACCGACTGAATTGTCACGACATACCCAATGAAGGGAAACCAACCCATGTGGATACTTTAGTAGCATACCAGAAGAATAGAGGAGATGTTGAATGTTACATCCTATTTCAGACATGTTTCTCCGTGACACGCCGTAGTCCGAATCAGAATATTATGAACATGTTCATCAATGCTAAACACTAGCAGATCTAAGGGCACGGGACCGATTCTTTCCGAACGTTTCTGTTAAAATGGTACTTTTGCAGGATTTAAAAACATTCTCGCCAATCCCAGTGCGACCGGCCGTCACGCCCTGCTGGGCTCGGGCCTCCCCCTCTCCCTCGCCGCCCCTTCGGGCCGTCCCTGTTCCTCCATCTCCCCTCCCCGCTCTCCCAGGCTATCCCCGACCCCCGGTCACCTTGCCCGGACCCTCCCTCCCCCAGGGACCCAGAGCACCCATCCCCACACCAGAGACGTCCGACTATGAGTCACCTCCACCCCCAATTTCGCCGTTCCCCAATACCATTTTACTCGCGGCAGAAACACACGTCAGCCACACTCGTCCCCTCAGCCGTAAGCACGTGCCATGGTGGAGAGACGAGTGTCATCGCGTCGTCGCCCTGAGGCGGCGGGTTGAGCGGAAATTTCGTACAAATCTCACCACACAAAACAGGCTGGAAGCCCGCGAGGCTACAACAAAAGTTGTTCGCACATCGTCCTTGCGGCCAGGAAGCACAGCTGGCAACTATATTCCAATTTATCCACTCGATTTACTCCAATCTCCCAAATTTGGACCCAAATTGCTCCTTCTCCAAGGGCAGATACCCACACCGCGCATTCCCACAAATGACAATTAACCAACGCCACATAACAGAACGCACAGCCGTCGCGGAACACTTCGCCACCTATTGCAATGACATTTCCTCAAATACACAATATTCGCAACACATCATCACATTCCTTGACAACACTCTCGCAACCTGCAACTTTACCTCTGACAACGCTGAACCCTATAATGCCCCCGTCACTCTCTATGAACTAAATATATCCCTCTTCCAAAATCCATCCCACTCAAGAAAAGACAATCTCCTTTCGGCACTAAATCGATTATGGACCGACAGCACTTCCCCATTCTTGGTACACTAGCACCAGCATTCATATCGGTAAACCTTGCGAACCTTGCCTCCTGCCCTCGAGCTATCGCCCATCTCTCTTACTAGTTGTGCCTCTAAAATCTTCGAGCTCATGGCCAATGGACGAATCACAGTCTACCTCGAAAACAACGAAATTATCTCCCCCTATCAAAGCGGCTTTCGGCCCACACGCAGCACCACTGATTTCCTCATCGAAATTATTGATTCTATAAAGCGCGGTTTCAAGAAAAAGAAACCGTCGCACTTTTTCTCGATCTACATTCCGCATTTAATGATATACACAGTTCTGCCCTCCGAATCAAATTACGCCGAATTGGTATCAAATACAGGATGGCCACCTTTCTCAAGAACTTTCCCACTAACAGAGCACCACACTAACTGTCCGCTGCGGCAACATCTACTCTCGGCCCCACAATTTTGATAAACGCGTCCCACAAGGCAGTGTTTTATCCCCCACCCTCTCCATCATCATGACCAATGACGTCCTCACTGACCTCTATCAAAATTGTCCCCTGTCTAAAATATTCAATTTATGCCGACGATCTAGCCGTTTGGTGCACACACCCATCGGCAGAAAGAGCAAATCATCTCATGAAGAACACCATGGATCAAATTGATTGTTGGTGCTCTCTTTGGGAACTGCAGTTCTCCCCCACGAAATCCATCACAATGCTTTTCTTCCGTGTTCCCACGTACACCCCACCTCTCACCCCGTTACGCTATCGCGACCAAATTATCCCTCACCAAACCACCTTTACTTATCTTGCATCGTTCTATGTAAAGGACCCTATTTAGGTCCCCACATTACTTATCATAAACAGCGCCACGTCAGGCGTCCAAATCCCTGCGCTGCATCTCCGGTCGCGATTGAGGTGCGGACAGAGCTACCCTGACCAAAATGTGTATTGCCCTGATTCGCTCAATCCTGGAATACAATGGGTTTATCTACGATCACATATTTCCTTTACACATCACATCACTTGAACGCTTTCAAAATCACACCCTACGCCTCATTACCGGAGCACACTGCACCACGTCCAACACCAGTCTCCGGGCTGAGGCCCACCTCCATAGTCTTCAACACCGCAGAACACTCCAATTTTTTAGGTGCCACTTTCGGGCCACAGCATAGCACAATCACCCCGCCACTTTTTCAATCTCTAACCCTCCCCCCCCCCCACCCGTTCGGCGTTGCAAAAACCGAAAGAAACGCAACATTGCCATTCATCTTAAACTTACACTCGCACTGAAATTCCCGAGATAACACCACAAAATTCCCCGCCCCCGCTTCTTCCTCCCAGTTTGACACATCTAAGCTCGGGTATTTCTTTCAGTAAAACAAAGAACTGCTTTCCCCCGTCGAAACTCAACTGACCTTTCTCGAACATCAAGCGGTCCACCCCCAACACATATACTTTTACACTGATAGCTCCCGTACCAAAGACGGTATGGGCTCCGCCTGGTGCGGTGAACCCAACACTCGCCGAACAAAATTAACGCCACATCATTCGGTTTACACGGCAGAGTTATTGGCCATCCTAACCTGCCTACAACCTATCCGCAACACAGCATCATTACACCCATCAATCATAGTCAGTACCGCCTCTGTATTCGCATTGACTCACGCTCAACTGGCTGATGCTCGCAGCCATGCACAACACCTCCCACCTCACACTCCACGCTATCCGTCTACTTCTATCACGACCACCACGCTCACCTCCAACCACACTGCTCAGTCACTGGTCACATGGGATAGTGGCAACGAGCGGCGGATGAATCCCGCCCGTCGAGCGGTAGACCTCCATCTGCCCCCCACCCCCCACCCCACCTCCCGGTGCCTCCCCCCCAGTTACCTTTCGGTTCTCCTCAACAGTTTATAGAACAACATCTCCAGATATGCTGTCGTCATAACACCAAATAATAACGATAAATATATTAAACCTTTTCTCCAAATGGTCCTTTTTCCCAACAACACACACGCACAATATCGAGGTATTCAGCTCCGGCTGTGACTAGACACACTGCCCACACACAATCACCTATCAACTGAACCGCCGCGCTCCACTTTGCCGAGTAGGCACGGTAGTACAAAATAATGATTTCTGTTATGCAGATACGAACGAGCACAGATGTCGAAATCGCCTGAAACAATTTTTTCTCAAAAATTTAGTACTGCAAACCCAGTTTTGGGATAATTGCGGCATAATTATTGTTCACGCTTATATGTTTTGAGAGGTACCTAATTTGGTGACACTGATATCAACGATAACAATACAAAGTACACACGCCATTCAATTAAAGATGGTATAACATAGCAGAATCATAGATAATCCCTTCATCTGAATTGGTATCGGAATGTTCGTTATCATCGATCCTGGATCCAAGACAGTGAAGACATAAGCATGATACTTGTAAAGGAATCGTTGAAATCAGAGGAATGAATGATTCATAAATATGCACTAGCTACTCATCATACTTCTGAGAGAGGATGTCGATTCAGTAAAACAGCAGTTGTGTATTCTCTATTTCGAATAATTTATCACTGTGTGACGCGATAATCCCCATGGTTGAACATTTGTTGCTTAATTGTCCTTATATATGATTACATATGTCGCCCCCTTCTTACGATCACCAGGTCATCAAGATCCACTGTTACATGCATCATTCTGGTGATGTAACTGGAGCTCCTGGGAGCTACTTTTTCACCTACATACACCAAACCATAGTTATGTTATTTGGAAGCCGTCGCTATCATCCTCTCCGTCGGTATACCACATACATGTAAACCATATCTTGCGCTAGGTAGGCAGGAACCGATCCCATTGGCGAAACAACTGCTCTATAGCTTGTGCTTGGTTTTTCCGAATCTTCGGCCTTTCAAGCCGCTTGTTTTTCCCTGCATGCTATATTCAACCCTAAACTCCGCAACATGCACTTCAATATTCAAGGTCGGCCCCGACGCCCACGTCTCGCCTTGGGCGCCGGGCTCGGCCTCAAGCTGCTTTTACAGAATATGACCCCGTCCGGGAGGATATGATGTTGTTCCACAACTTAAACACCACTGTGCGATAGTAATGTATGCATGTATGTATGCAAGTGTCGGTATACCATGTGTATGTATGCAGTGTATACACCGATCTTTCACGCCACGTCTTGTTTGCCGGCGTCTCTCATCTTTTCTGTCTTGTTTGTTTGATACCACTGGATGTCAGATAAGTCTATTTTAACCCCTTTCCTTAACGAAGCTAAATCTCTGCAGCGGATGGCACTCTGCCACCTGCTAAATATAATGACAAATCACGTTCATTAAAAGGTGGTTGGCCTGCTTATCGGTTTGTTTCTGGTCGGATGATCATTGCACGACCACCTTACAGATTGGTGAGTTAATTGTAATTCATGACATAACAATACCCGCGATGGCATTTCCGTAAGGACCAGTGAGGTCCGGTGACCTTGGAATCATCATCTTCGCTCAACCTTGTGAAATATCGGTTATTAACTCGCATTAGCTTGTGCATGGTAATCACAATCGAAAATGTTGTGTGCGTCGCCAACGGAACTATGACACACATTATATCACTGCTCGCTGGCTAGGCGTGCCTGAAACAAGCGCTTCTCCACTAAAGGGCATGGGCTGGGTCATGGTTCTGGCAAGGACAGAATGTCATTCCCCTGCTAAGGCATTCATAGCCTACTGGTCTGGAAAGGGCGGAATATCATTTCTTTGGTTAAAGCATGTTCGAAGACCGTAGCAACAATGTTCACAATATCGTACTGATCAAGAGAATTATAGTGGTATGAATACCTACAACGGAAAACACATCGATA